>CM050169.1:241440105-241727605 GCA_027410445.1 Discoglossus pictus | reverse complement strand
GCACTGAATACAGGGCTTATAAGCATGTCTTAATAAAGTGCATGTTAGTAACTAGATACACAGGGATATTATATACCTAGTAACCTTCCATATAACATTAGACACACTGGTTTGATCAGTGACCTCAGCAGCCGTCTCTTCATGCAATTCTTCCAAGTTAATACAATTGTTGATGTCGAGCAATAACCACTTAATATAAAGTGGTGGAGAATACGCAATGGTGGAATGTGTGTGTGTGGGTATGTGTGTGTGTGTGTGGGTATGTGGGTGTGTGGGTATGTGTGTGTGGGTGGGTATGTGTGTGTGTGTGTGGGTATGTGTGTGTGGGTGTGTGTGTGGGTATGTGTGTGTGAGTGGGTATGTGTGTGTGTGTGTGGGTATGTGTGTGTGTGTGTGGGTGTGTGTGTGGGTATGTGGGTGTGGGTGGGTATGTGTGTGTGGGTGGGTATGTGTGTGTGTGTGTGGGTATGTGTGTGTGGGTGTGTGTGTGGGTATGTGTGTGTGAGTGGGTATGTGTGTGTGTGTGTGGGTATGTGTGTGTGTGTGTGGGTATGTGTGTGTGTGTGTGGGTGTGTGTGTGGGTATGTGGGTGTGTGGGTATGTGTGTGTGGGTGGGTATGTGTGTGTGCGCGTATGTGTGTGTGTGTGGGTGTGTGGAGCATGGAGGGGATAAGGACAGAAAGTAACAAGAATAACCCGGCACGCCGGCCGCTGAATGAGGGCTTTGTGCTTGTACTGAATGGGCCTTCACAAAGAATGAATGGAACCTATAGAATTGGACTGGATTTAACAGTTCTGGAGCCAGATAAGAGCTAAGCAGGTTAGGGCCCCATTCACTAAGTGCTCACAATACACCGCAGCCATGAGCTATGTTCAAGACACATTCCCAATTGTACATGGAGAGCATGGTAACCAAGATATAATATATGTGTATCCCCCCACACCACAATACAAAGTGGGGAGCCTACTTGATATTAATTTGTAATATTATAATCGTATAAAAACGGCAAAGTGATTTTACGACTGGGGGACAAGCGCGGACTGCTTTCACGGACAGTAATATTTTCCAAATCTCAGATCATTCATTTGCAATGGATGTAATCTTGTCCCTACTGCTCTTACAAATACCCAGGAAGAATTGGGAGAGTTTCATGTCCCTTTAAAAAATTTATTGGGAATTCTGGAATTTAAAGGGACAGATACGCCTACAGTACAGATACTGCAATTACAGCAAATCACATAAAGAGCTGGGACGCAGAGACGTATTAAAGACACACACACAATGTGAGGAAACCACCTAAGGAAGACATACAAGAAAAGATGCAACTTCACAGATTCCTTTTGGTTTCTATTTCCCTGAACACTCAGCCTCCCCCGGCAGCGTCTCGGGTTATATCCGGAGCTTACACTAAACATCTTGTTCTTGTAGCTGTGACGGGCAGGTTGTGCGGCATGACTCACCGGCGCGCTGTAATACTGCATCTGAAGGCACCGACGCTGCGTGCGCGGGTATCCACATTGTGTACTCACATACACACATCCCCTACTGCATCTCAATAGCAAGGCACACACACACTAGGAAATTGCCTGTCAAAAATGACAGGAGTAAAATTGTAAGACTAGCAATGCTGTTTGCCACAGAATGCGAGGCTATGGGCCCTCTGAGCACCTTCGGTGCTCATCGCGTGGCGCTCATTGCAAGCATCTCCCCCTGTGTAGCTTATAGGCCTCTCGCGCTTTAGTGTTACTGTCTTGGGTTGTGTTACTGCCTTATGTTAAATGTTAGTGGCTTGGATTAAGTGTTACTGGCTTTTGTTAAGTGTTACTACTTAGGGCTGTTTTTTACGTCCTTGGGCCTCATTTTCATTGTTTTGAGTTTTTTCGGCAGCCATTCTTTTTCTCTTTTAGGCGGTTTTCGATTGTGAAAAAAAGGCAAAATATGCATCAAATTAACCTGCAACCTGACTCGTAGGCTCCCTGCCTCGCTCCCTGTGGTGTGTAAGTTAATTTGAGGCATATTTGTTTGTTTTTTTCATGTCTTTTCAGTTTCGTGGTTTGGCCGTTAAAGTCGTAATTTTGCGAGGCGCACAGTGCATGTACGGGTTTTCGGTCCCAAGCTCACAGTGCAATGAACGCTTCTGGCGCTCATTGCAGCCTAAGTCCTGATTGGTCGACGGCTCACCTCGCTTTGTGTGATCAGAGAAACAGCTCTAAACGGGGCAGTGTAACATGGGGAAGATAGGAATAAGGGAACTCATAAAAAAAAAAACACAATTTCAATTGAAATGTAAACTTTTTTGGTTTTATATCAACTCCAAAGAAACAGCAAACATAACACGGACACAAACTGAACATCAGCAGAAATATAAACTTTAAATGATTGATGTTGAAGCTTCTGGGTCATCCTGGATTCTGTTTTCGCTGGAGAAAAAAAAAAAATGTTATAGCGAGGCGATGGAAATCAGAGCGTTAAAAGGGGTCTGGCAGGAAAAACTGCTCTAAACGGGGAAGCTTTAAGCAGGATATACCTGTACTAGCTACTTATCCGTCAAATGGCGCCAATAAAATGTGAAGCCTGGCAATGCTGTTTGCCACACAATGCAAAGCCCTCCCCCCCTTCCGCCGCGCATTGCGCATGGCCCCCCCTGCAATGCGCATCCCGCAACCCATGCGCAACTCACAATTGTGGTCATTGCGTGACAATTCGCAATGACCATAACTATTATAGTTGATATATACACAGACACCAGTTTGATGAAAATACATATAGTGCCGGAGCATCCCTTACCCTGTCCTGTTTAGGTACCACAGGATGAGGTTTTGTGTCGCTCGCTGAATAACTTAACTAAAACTCAATAAATCAGAGATTTTCAGGTCATGCCGCATTAAAAACATAAGGAAGGTTCCTGGATGTTACAAGGTATATAATATTCTGTCTATTTACTAACATAAGCTCTGGGATTACTACTTAAAATCATACAAATAGTCCCGCATGGGTCTGGTTTTGATTTTAGGCAGTAAATATACAGCTTTTAAGCACTTCTTAATAAAATAAGGTTCATGTCAGTAAATAGATACACAGGGATATTATACACCTAGTAACACCCAGGGACCGAACATGTCCCTTTAACACAATTTCTGATCCAGACTAAGGGTTCTCCGGCCAACTTTCTGAACACAGGCCAGGGTTTAATATGATCATAGAAAGGGTTCCAAGCTTGGAAAACTACATTTACAAACAATTAAAGCTACAACTGATTCATATTAAAATGATTTAGTCTGAAATAAGATCAAAGTTGCTTTTTATGGTCATGAATCGGCCTCACTGAGCCCGACGCTTCATGTTATCTGCGTTCAAGGCTTAGAGCGGGTACATGCCCTCACAGTCCCTTTAAAATAAAATCAACTTCCTATTGGAGGAGTTACGAGAGCATAACAATCGGTCTATACATTGTACTAGCAGTTTTTCTCTACAGTAAATCATTTCTGAAATATTTAGAATGGATTTTGCGGCTCCAGTGAGTGATATCTCCCCGACCCGTATCAAGTACACTTAGGCAAACTCCCACATAACAGACAAGTAGACTGTAAAACTAATTAGCACATCGAAACAATGTTAATTGTTTATATGCATAAGCTGCTGGTTCGCCTGTAAATGCAGCAGCAACAACTGAATGGATGGATTCACTTTAGAAAAAAATAGATAACATAACATTCATGCTCTTTAAAAGAAAAAAAAACTACAGGACAAAGTCCTCACAGCATTACATGCAATTACATGAATCAATATGAGCATGTGCTAGCCCGGTAGTCAGCAGTTCCTATCTACTAACAAAGCAACTCACAACCCGCTCCCTTACTAAGTATCATCCAGCCTGCCAGCTAAATAAACCACAAAACACTATTCTAAGTGCTGAAAGGGTCTCTGACCGGAGGAAACCGATCTGTTTCATTATGTCGAGCAATCAAATAAGGCAGAAAATGTGTAAAATCCCTTCAAATGTGAAGTTATTTTGACTAGTTTTCGAGCTTATGGAGGACCAGCTTTCAGTTCCTGAATGGTCCATAAATTACAAGCTCTGCCTAATGCTAAAACACTCACGTCACCACAATAGTGCGTATTCACACTTTTTTCACATTTGGGCTTAGGATTTATAGAGAACAAAGAGAGAGCTAACCGAGTGGGTTGCCGTTTTAGGGCGCTTGTGCTTTTTGGTCTTTTTGACCTGTCTAGGAAGCCCTACACATAGCTAATATGGTCAGTATTAATTGGATCGCATACAAACTGATAGAGTTGATAAATTACATTACATTTATATTATTACTGTATTGTTCAGCATATATAAGATATTCAGTCGTCCGACTCCTCCACAATTGGGTGTTTTGGGGCAGCCAATGGGAGGGTCCGAGTTTGTGTCCAGAAGTGATTGAATCACTGAGTGATCAAACTAAAAATGTGCCCTGGTGTTGGCCCCCAGAGGACCAATATTGGACAAGCTGTCCCTAGAGGATGAGCGCCCACATCCATAGACCACAATGACTCGGCTGATACAGTCAAGAAAAAATGCCACGGTGCCGCAAAGGCAATTGACAGGGACATACAAAAAGGAGTGCACCAAGATCTCTGCAGATGGTGACTGTAGCCATGAAATTAAAAGAAGTTTGCTTCTGGGGAGAAAAGCTATAGCAAGTCTGGACAAGCTAGTAAAAAGCAAACATGTAACACTATCAACAAGACTCTAAAGTTCCTTGGATTGCAAGAAGAACCAATCAATCAATACTTCAAGAAATTGAGACAAGCTTTTCACCGGAAGGCTTGATCATCAGGCTAAAGTATTTTGGACATATCCCGAGAAGACAGGATTCCCTAGAGAAGACACTTATGCTGGGAAAGACTGAAGGCACATGAAGAAGAGGCGGAGCTATATAGATGAGGTGACTGAAGTAACGAACATGAGCTTGAGGGAGCTCAAAAAATGTCTATTGGGATTTGAACCCAGGACCTTTACAACTAGAGCAACCTTAGCTCTGTGCCATCTGCTGTGTTGCTACTTAAGCTGCTAGAGTAGTTATGAATCTCTTAGAATCAGTGTAGAAGCTTTGAATCAGACAGTGGCTAAATATTATGTACCTCTTGGTACAGAGCCCGTTACTCAGAGGCAATACACTGAAATAGCCTGACTTCAATGGATCCATGAATTAGGCATCAATTTTAAAAATGAAAACACATTGTCCACGTGCTTTTCCACCCTCTATCTAATCGTGCAGAGCACATGAGTGCTTTTGTGGTACTAAAGACGATTTCTTATTAATCAGGTACAAAAAACATAGTTACAATATCTAGAGAGTGTCTGACAGATGTGCCTGGGTCCATAGTGTCAGAGAGTCAGACATGACTGAACAACTAAAACAAAAACAAATAGTGCAAAGGAGCACTGGCATAATAATAATAATAATAATAAAATGATTAATACTAATCAAAGGTGCTAAATTGCAAAGACTTTGCTCATAACACAATCCCCGTCCTACCCACAGCTCGCAGAGCTCTTTCGGTTATGTCCACAAGTCTACATAGAATAATCACCTTACTAGAGATGCTGAATGAAGATCTCTCAAAAAAAAAAAAAAAAAAAGAAAACTGGAGAGACAACTGCCTGAAAAGGCCAAAAGATTAGTTTATACATTTATTTTTAGTGTATGAAAATTTGCAGAGAACTCCAGTGGATATTAAGCTCTGCAGGCTGCAGAGCGAATGTGTACCTGGGACATAACATCATCCAATATGGCAGCTGCTGATCCTACTTCCAGATTTGTATTAATGCCATGCATATCCATTAAAGGACCACAGAAGCCACCATTTGTGCTAGGCATCATCAGTTAGAGGGTAGAAATGTGAGCAGAAATCTGAACCCAGGACCCTCACCACCACACTCACCACATCAGCTCTGAGCTAATGTGCTATATTCATTATACATCACACAGTACAGACCTCAATGATCATTCAGGCAGAGGCATCTCACTGAAACAGCCTGACTTATATTGTAGTAAATAGATACCCAGGGATATTATATGGCTATCCTCATTAGCTAGAAACCACTCACCTTAGTGGATATAGCCCAGTCCCAGAACATGTGAGCACACATGGAAGTTATCCGAGTCCGTGTTTACACAGATCCAGCCGGGTTGCACAATCACGGCACAGAACGGATCTCGTTTCCTGCACATCACATAGGCTTTTGTTTATTCCACTTTGTGTTTTCATGCTCATTTGCATGTCCAGCCCAGTTTCCCAGAGTGCAGTACAATAACTTAGAATTCTGAGCAGAAAATAGGTTTTTAACTTGTTTATAAGAGATTCAAATGTGATCCCAAACGTCCTATTTATTTACTGTACTCTGGAGGCTTCCTTCACCTTAAGCTAAATGATGTCATGAAAAGAAGTAATGGAAATTTAATAAAAGATAAAGTGATTTGCGCAGATAGAGAACGAGTAACTTCTTAGCGTTTTTTTATTCCCAAATGAAGTACAATTTCATGATAAATTCAACAACATGAATAATCTATGGCTTCCACTCACCCCACGGGCTTCTTACTGTGGGCAATAGATGAAATGGGCTTAATTTAGCCCCTAGTGAGGTCTAGCCAAGAAATGCAGGCGATGAGTCAAGTGGAAAATGGTAACTACACCAGAAGCTGGGCGACAGATGATGGATGTAGTCAGGGGAGCTTCCTCCATGACAGGCCACATACACGTTACACAATGTCACATGACCACGCACATACACCGCGGCATGTGGAGAATTGCCATTAGTTGCCAAGGGCGGCATGGGGAATATCTTAAAGATATGGAAGGTTCCTGGGTGTTACTAGGCATATAATCTATTTGTCTATTTATATTATGTACTTTATATTATTAAGAACTGCTTATCAGCTCTATTTTACTACTTAAAATCAAACAAATAGTCCCTGTGTAGTGTTCTAGCCTATCAGGAACCACATCTCAGCAGCATGCAGACACAGACACTGTTTAGTGCGAGACAAAACACAGCAATCAGTGACCATCGGTTAGCAACATGCTGCTGAGACATAATAGGCTAGGACACTATACTGAACATCTAGCCCTACAGAGTGTGTGTCCGCATACACTGTAGTGGGCAGACCCATACAGGGACTATTAGTGATTGTATGCAGTAAAAACTCTAAAAGAAATATACTAAACAGATACACAGGTATCTTAAAATATTTCACCCATTGTCAAGTCCAGCAGTGTAATAAAGATATGGCACAGCAGGGCCCTTTAATCTATAGGTCCACGTGTGGTAATGAACGTGAACTCGGAGGACACAGGAGTCTGTTTATAGCCGTGTGTCGCACAAGGAAATGAAGTGATTTCCTTATAGTCTCAGACAGAGAATGTAAACAGAAAGTAACAACGTGGAGTCACGCTCATCATCACAGAGATAACTGCACACGCAATGCTTTGCACTCCAGATTAGATAAGAGGTCCCACCAATGGCCCACCGGCGACCCGGCAGGGGTCCCGCCAATGGCCCACCGGCGACCCAGCAGGGGTCCCGCCAATGGCCCACCAGCGACCGAGCAGGGGACCCGCCAATGGCCCACCGGCGACCCACCAGGGGTCGCGCCAATGGCCCACCTGCGGTCCCATTATGTAACGCCTACAAGAACTTTACGTTATTAAACAATGGATCTTCCTACAGTAACATTGCAATCTGCACTTTATACCAGTCTTTCTGATCCACACACTAAAGACTCTCTGAATCCTCTGTATACACCACACAGTCACACACAGTTCTGCATTAACCAATTTCCCTTCCTCAGACCCAGGGAGTAACTTGTGATTAGATAACTTACTCCCTGGGATCTGAAGTTGTCCAGACTTTAGTTTTCACCACTGTATCAACATCATATAAAACTCCACTCGGCGCCTCCCACTCACGGTACTTTAATAAAAAACTTTCTTTTTTCCTCCCTAATGTAGAGATTGAACAACATCGGGGGAAAGAAATATACACAACAATACAATGTGCTTTAAAGAGCAATCAGACAGAGTGTCTCAGGGACATTGCTCTGCACCATTATGTACAGCAGCCAAAATCATGCAGAGAATGTGAAAAAGGTTTTCATTTGAAGGTCATTTTACAGGTCTATAATTGTTTTTAAATGTTGAGGCGTTAGTTTCTCAGGAAATGCGATGTACTAAAAGGTGTGTGTGTGTAATCATAAAAATGTTCTAGAATTCCCTCTAATTATGGTTGTATAATCTAAATGTTCCTTTATATTTTTATTTATTGTTGATTAGCTCTGTATTTATTGCCTTAATTCTAGAAAATAGTCCCTGTTTGTATCTGCCCTCTGCAGCGTATGCAGATACAGACTCTGTAGGGCCAGATGTGCAGTGTAGTGTCCTGGCCTATCAACGACCACATCTCCGCAGCATGTTACAGAATGAAAGATGATCATTGATTGGCTAGTATGAGACAGCACAGTAAATACTACAGCGTCTGTGTCTGCTGCAGTGGGCTTCCTAGTAAAATACAATACATAAAGTAAATAGATACTGTCACGATCTGCTTCTTCTTGGGGGCTTGATATGAACCTAGTTCAAACCTACCATGACAGATACCCAGGGGTATTACAGTATATACCTAGTAACATATCCCTTTAAGACTCCCACAGATTACTTGGAACACTGCGCTGTCGCACTTGTCACACGCGGCGAGCCGGCGCATTTCCCAGCACAGACCCTTCTCCGGCTCACGCTGGGACACAAACCGCTGAATGTGTCATTAGTGCATAGGATGTGATTACCAACATTGATCCCTCTGTTACAGACCAGAGAGCGTCTGGGCCTGTCATTGTACGCCGTGTAAATGCCTCATGTACACCCCATGCAACAAGCACCATGACAGCCGCAGCGCCGGCATGGATAGTGGGGACCAATCTACCAAATGTGTAACTGCCTAGGACTGGATCCACCAGGGTACCAAGAGTATGAATCCACTAATGATGTGGCTCCTTATGCACAGGAGAAGGGAGAGGTAATATGGCTGGGGAAGGGACCCTCTGACGGTGAAAGGGTTAACATATCAATACTCATAGTAGCCTCCACTTCATGTTTAGACAGAAACTTTGAATGAAATAACCACTGTTTTTTACATACTAGCCATCGGATTAGTGACCACGATCACCCCAACGTGACATTCAGTATACACACTGCCTACATAGGCCTCGAGGTACGGACATGCTGCACATTAGCCTCACATCAGGGTTAATGGCCCGGACTGACCCGGGCTAAATAACCCCTGGCCAGGAAAGAGGGAATGTGACAGTTCAGCTGCAGAAGGGAAAGAGAAAGTGAATTAAAATGGAGATTATATATATATATATATATATATATATATATATAAATAAAATACAATTTGAAGCCATGGTAATGCTGTTTGCCACCGAATGTGAGGTTATGGCCCTTCTGAGCACCTTCGGGCGCTCATTGCGAGCCACAACTTGCTAACCTTTGGCGTTCATTGTGAGATCCACGATGAACGCCTTCGGCGCTCATTTTTATGCCTTTGTACTTTATAGGCCTCGCAATGAGCACCCTCGGCGCTCATTGCGAGCCTCTCTCCCTGTGTAACTACCTTGGATTAAATGTTACTGCCTTGTATTACGTGTTACTGCTTTGCGTTCGGCTTAGTGCTGGTATGTACGTCAGCCGACTTTTCTGTCCTTTGGCTTGTTTGATTTTTTTCGGACGCGAGACCATGATTTATAAAACGCCTGATACCCAACTTCACGCATATCCAGCTTTTCCAGTCAGAAGAAATAACAGATTAAAATAAAATCACAAAAAATACATCACAGCAACGTCTGTCACACGGAAATATTTAATGTATACGGCACAAAAGGACATATCATGGTACTAATTAAAAAAGAGGGTCTGTTTTATTAAAGCCATTTGTACACAATACTGAGCCTGTAGAGAGTACTATATGGCAGAGTAAAATATTCACATGGTCGCTGGACACTGGCAGTATCAGCCCCTGCCCTAAACATACCAACGATCACACAGACAGCACATTGTGTGAATTTATATATATTAGTTTCATTCAAAAAGACCAATTCTGTGTTGGCATCCGGGAGCATGCAATTAAAGGGCCACGGAAAAACTTGCAATCAATTATTTATGTGCCGCTAACAAACATTCAATTAAAGAAAATAAATAAAAACATAAAAAAGTACCAACTAAGTGCAGATTTCACGTTTTTTCCTCTGCTCCTTCACACTGAACATGTGAAAAATTAACAAAGCAGGGCAATAATAGTGGCATTTTTTTTACTTTTTTAATTCATAAATTGAGCAATCTGGCAAACCAGTTTGTCACATTAATGCAGGGGTCAGTCCCATACAGGGACTATTTGTTTAATTTTAGGCACAGCTTAAAAACACTTAATAAACTAAAGTACATACCAGTAAATATATACCCAGGGATATGATATACCAAGAAACATCCAGAGACATGCCATATCCATCTAAAGGAGAACTGAAGCCCCCATATTTACATCTCTGTAGATACATTAGCTCTATGTACATGAGTGCCACATACGGCATGTTTTAGTTCAGACAGAAGTAGTCTACATTTGTGCTAAATAGGCGGGTAATTCTTTTGTATAGTACCATAATAATGCCTAACATATACATATATATATATATATATATATATATATAAACTGGGATAATATTTTATATTTCTGTTTCCCCCTCCCCGTGTCTCTCCCCCCCCCTTGTGTCTCTCTCCCCCCCTCTACCTTCCCCTGTGTCTCTCTTCCCCCCCCTCTACCTTCCCCTGTGTCTCTCTTCCCCCCCCCTCTACCTTCCCCTGTGTCTCTCTTCCCCCCCCTCTACCTTCCCCTGTGTCTCTCTTCCCCCCCCTCTACCTTCCCCTGTGTCTCTCTTCCCCCCCCTCTACCTTCCCCTGTGTCTCTCTTCCCCCCCCCTCTACCTTCCCCTGTGTCTCTCTTCCCCCCCCTCTACCTTCCCCTGTGTCTCTCTTCCCCCCCCTCTACCTTCCCCTGTGTCTCTCTTCCCCCCCCTCTACCTTCCCCTGTGTCTCTCTTCCCCCCCCCTCTACCTTCCCCTGTGTCTCTCTTCCCCCCCCTCTACCTTCCCCTGTGTCTCTCTTCCCCCCCCCTCTACCTTCCCCTGTGTCTCTCTTCCCCCCCCTCTACCTTCCCCCGTGTCTCTCTTCCCCCCCCCTCTACCTTCCCCCGTGTCTCTCTTCCCCCCCCTCTACCTTCCCCCGTGTCTCTCTTCCCCCCCCTCTACCTTCCCCCGTGTCTCTCTTCCCCCCCCTCTACCTTCCCCCGTGTCTCTCTCCCCCCCCCTCTACCTTCCCCCGTGTCTCTCTCCCCCCCCCTCTACCTTCCCCCGTGTCTCTCTTCCCCCCCTCTACCTTCCCCCGTGTCTCTCTTCCCCCCCTCTACCTTCCCCCGTGTCTCTCTCCCCCCCTCTACCTTCCCCCGTGTCTCTCTTCCCCCCCTCTACCTTCCCCCGTGTCTCTCTTCCCCCCCTCTACCTTCCCCCGTGTCTCTCTTCCCCCCCTCTACCTTCCCCCGTGTGTCTCTTCCCCCCCTCTACCTTCCCCCGTGTGTCTCTTCCCCCCCTCTCCCTTCCCCCGTGTGTCTCTTCCCCCCCCTCTCCCTTCCCCTGTGTCTCTTCCCCCCCTCTCCCTTCCCCTGTGTCTCTTCCCCCCCTCTCCCTTCCCCTGTGTCTCTTCCCCCCCTCTCCCTTCCCCTGTGTCTCTTCCCCCCCTCTCCCTTCCCCTGTGTCTCTTCCCCCCCTCTCCCTTCCCCTGTGTCTCTTCCCCCCCTCTCCCTTCCCCTGTGTCTCTTCCCCCCCTCTCCCTTCCCCTGTGTCTCTTCCCCCCCCTCTCCCTTCCCCTGTGTCTCTTCCCCCCCTCTCCCTTCCCCTGTGTCTCTTCCCCCCCTCTCCCTTCCCCTGTGTCTCTCCCCCCCCTCTCCCTTCCCCTGTGTCTCTTCCCCCCCCCTCTCCCTTCCCCTGTGTCTCTCCCCCCCCTCTCCCTTCCCCTGTGTCTCTTCCCCCCCCTCTCCCTTCCCCTGTGTCTCTCTCCCCCCCTCTCCCTTCCCCTGTGTCTCTCTCCCCCCCTCTCCCTTCCCCTGTGTCTCTTCCCCCCTCTCCCTTCTCCTGTGTCTCTTCCCCCCCTCTCCCTTCCCCTGTGTCTCTTCCCCCCCTCTCCCTTGCCCTGTGTCTCTCCCCCCCTCTCCCTTCCCCTGTGTCTCCCCCCCCCTCTCCTACTAGCTATAGTGGCTAATTGTTCAATAAATAATTAACTGAAGAGCAGGCACATATGAAACTTTTAAATTACCAAAAATAAATCTAAAATATTATTTTTTTAACTAAAAAAAAAAAAAAATAATCACATTATATAAAACCATTTAACCACTGTTTTTAATGAGTTCATAAGGACAATTAGCTTCCGAATGCAATACATTGGATGAATTAGAGCGCAGTTGCCAATTAGCGCTGAACTAACAATACTAATAATGAATAGTTGAATATAGATAATGACATATGACGAGCTCGGCCATCTCTAGTACTTATCTGCACAAACGGCACCATCTATTATTCACAAGTATTTAATGTAATATGGAAGGTTCCCCGATAGTAAATTGGGAGATTATATTGCTAGTACTGTTATGTACTCTGCGTTTACTGCCTAAAATCATAGAAATAGTCCCTGCATGGGTCTGACCTCTGCAGAATATGCAAATAGGCTCTGTAGAGCTGGATGTGCAGTGTAATGTCCTAGCCTATCAGGGACCACTTCTCAGCAGCATGTTGCTGAGAGATGGTCCCTAATTGATTGGTATGAGATGAAACACAATCAGACCTACAGAGTCTGTGTATTCATGATCTGCAGTGGGGAAACAAAGCATATAAGCACTTCTTAATAAAATAAAGCTGACAGATGATGTGCTGCATTCCACAGGGTCACAGAGAGCTGGACATAACTAAACAACAACAAACTGTTAAAACCCTGCGCTTTCGACCGCTATAGATGATGGTGCAGAGTAATATGTGATCACAGTTCAGGTGATGTTAATACACACGTCACAAAGAGTTAAATCTCTTTTACACGCAAGCAGAATATTGAAAGCATATGGCCCGCTCTCCCCAAGCGATCCGCAGAGCCGGGGGATTCCATATACACTCAATGTTTATTCTTCCTGGTAGAGCCCTGAAGGAAGCACTGACTGACTGGTACTGCATGCCAAGTATACAATCTGATCAGGGAAGAGAGGACGTATAGGAGGTTTATTTCCTGTGCTGGTTCCCTTTAAGGGGAAAATCATGGATACAAAATCTGGAAAACAGTTCTAAATCAATGTAGAACACAACAGCCCATAGGCTTATTAAAGTGTGTGTGTGTGTGTGGTGTATGTGTGTTATTGTGAGTGTGTGTGTTATTGTGTGTGGTGTATGTGTGTTATTGTGTGTGTTATTGTTTTGGTTCCTAAGCATTTTCGGTTTAAAAAATGATCACCATGTTGGCCTTTTAACTTTTTGCTATTCGGCATATTCCTTAATAGGTTCCCAATATAGTTTGTCTTGGCTCCTCATCATCACCGAGCCACTTGTGCAGGTAACATTTACCAAAGAAAACATGGAGGCAATAAAGACACTATTATACCTTATTTTGGCTTTGGCCCTTCTTTATTGTTCTTTATTGCTTTATGATTAAAATGACCCTGTGACGATCCTTCATTTAACTTGTCATCTGTACCGATAATGTACCCCAAATTCGATACGCACCCACAGCATCTGTACCGATAATGTACCCCAAGTTCAATACGCACCCACAGCGTCTGTACCGATAATGTACCCCAAGTTCAATACGCACCCACAGCGTCTGTTCCGATAATGTACCCCAAGTTCAATACGCACCCACAGCATCTGTTCCGATAATGTACCCCAAGTTCAATACGCACCCACAGCATCTGTTCCGATAATGTACCCCAAGTTCAATACGCACCCACAGCATCTGTACCGATAATGTACCCCAAGTTCAATACGCACCCACAGAGTCTGTACCGATAATGTACCCCAAATTCAAAACGCACCCACTGCAACTGTACCGATAATGTACCCCAAATTCAAAACGCACCCACAGCGTCTGTACCGATAATGCACCCCAAATTCAAAACGCACCCACTGCAACTGTACCGATAATGCACCCCAAAATCAAAACGCACCCACAGCGTCTGTACCGATAATGCACCCCAAATTCAAAACGCACCCACAGCGTCTGTACCGATAATGCACCCCAAATTCAAAACGCACCCACAGCGTCTGTACCGATAATGCACCCCAAATTCAAAACGCACCCACAGCGTCTGTACCGATAATGTACCCCAAATTCAAAACACACCCACTGCAACTGTACCAATAATGCACCCCAAATTCAAAACGCACCCACAGCGTCTGTACCGATAATGCACCCCAAATTCAAAACGCACCCACAGCGTCTGTACCGATAATGCACCCCAAATTCAAAACGCACCCACAGCGTCTGTACCGATAATGCACCCCAAATTCAAAACACACCCACTGCAACTGTACCAATAATGTACCCCAAATTCAAAACGCACCCACAGCGTCTGTACCGATAATGCACCCCAAATTCAAAACGCACCCACAGCGTCTGTACCGATAATGCACCCCAAATTCTAAACGCACCCACAGCGTCTGTACCGATAATGCACCCCAAATTCAAAACGCACCCACAGCGTCTGTACCGATAATGCACCCCAAATTCAAAACGCACCCACAGCATCTGTACCGATAATGCACCCCAAATTCAAAACACACCCACAGCGTCTGTACCGATAATGCACCCCAAATTTAAAACGCACCCACAGCATCTGTACCGAAAATGCACCCCAAATTCAAAACGCACCCACAGCGTCTGTACCGATAATGCACCCCAAATTCAAAACGCACCCACAGCGTCTGTACCGATAATGCACCCCAAATTCAAAACGCACCCACAGCGTCTGTACCGATAATGCACCCCAAATTCAAAACACACCCACAGCGTCTGTACCGATAATGCACCCCAAATTTAAAACGCACCCACAGCAACTGTACCGATAATGCACCCCAAATTCAAAACGCACCCACAGCATCTGTACCGATAATGTACCCCAAATTCAAAACGCACCCACAGCGTCTGTACCGATAATGTACCCCAAATTCAAAACGCACCCACAGGGTCTGTACCGATAATGTACCCCAAATTCAAAATGTGCAACATTGACAAAAAATGGTGAAATGTAGAAACAGTGTTAATTTCATTATAGATCACTTTATAAAAATGCTATTTTGAAGAACTGCTTCAAAATAGGGTACATGTTATAGAAGATAACATTTTATATATGCAATTCTGCACAAAAGGAATATGGTAGCTACAACTGCCAGTACTTTCATTAGATGAAGAGCAATCCTGTTACAGGGACATGCAAGTTGCAGCAAAATTAGGTGAGAAAAAGAATAATTGCACGCAAGTTCATTTTGTTTTTTTGCTTTCTAAAAACGGTCATAAATTTATATATACACATACATACACACACACACACACATACATATACACTACTAGCGACTTGCCCGTCAACGGTGTGCTTTGCGAGACCCGCAATTTTCAACATTGCGTGACGATAGCTCGCAATTACGACAACTATAATATAAAGGGTGATATATAAAGGGTCTCACACATATTAATTAGTTGCTTTGATGTGCTCAGAGTGCTTGATAAGAGTGGGAGAGGGGGGCGCAACTGTCAGATAACACTGGGGGTAGGCAAAACAAAGACCCCCAATGTTATCTAACAGTTACACCCCTCTCCAACCTTTTCAAGCACTCTGAGACACACATACAAAAGCAACAAAATCTATTCTAAATATTTCAGAATTTACTATAAAGGAAAAACTTCTAGTGCAATGTATATCCAGTTGTTGATGCTCTTTAAAGTTAAATCGCCCCTATTGGGGTGACAGAGCCCCTTTAAGGCCAGCTCCCCCTATAGCAATTAAACAGAAACAAACATATGGTGCATATGGTGAAGGGAGGTAATGGTGATCATGTAACCCTTTCTGCACGTCCGTTAATACACCAATCCAGGTGCATGTTACTCCATATAACAGTAAGTCCATATCCTGGCAGTCTGTGCCCTGATTACACCTGCCCATCACATGCACCCTCACCTTGTGCCGACCCCCCCCCCCTCCCCCCCCCGCTGGTCAGCAAAGCAATGGACTTCCCAGCCCCTCTCATCCCCTGCTTCTCCAGGTCCACGGCCGCCATGATCCCAGAGATGATTGGTGATGTGTGTAGGAACTGTGCGTGCAGTGCTACCAGAGGCAGCGACCTTCAGCCTCTGTGCGTGACCTACGGGCAGAGGCGCTCATTGCAGCCTAAGTGCAATTTTTAACATTGCGTGACGACAACTCGCAATTACGACAACTATATATGTGATATACACACCTCTATTGCTCAGATTGTGGGTTTGGTAGGAAGGTTTGCTTCCCATACAAGCGGCTGAAACCTTGTTTATATGCACAGCTGCTCACCCTTGACTAAGCAAGTAAACAAAAAAAGCAAAGGCAGCCCTTACTGAAGCATATGTGGTAAATTTAAAGACATATTTCCCTAGTTTTTCAGAACAGCCTCCTGTAGACAGGACACTATATCGCTCTAAAATGGATAACACAGCATAAAGCAAGTTTTTTTATTCTCTTTATCAATAACCTAAAACTAACTTGAATTTGGGGTGACAGAGCCCCTATAACAGAAAATGTAGAAATGTATAGACAATGTTATTTTCATTACAAATCAGGAATTAAGCATTATACAGAAGGTTTATTATTAAACACGCTTATCCCATTTAGAGTCCAAATCATCATAAGAAATACAGGTTTTAATACGATATCTGAATCAAAGCCACACAAATAAAGCCTCATCTTCCTGCATGCTACCAACAGTATGGACATAGGATATAAATACACAGAAACGCAATACAAGGACATTTTAGCAAGAACGTAACCGACTAAAGTGCACCAGAAAACAAGTACAAGAGCGTTGAGGGTAGAAGGGGTTAAATTTAAAAATGGACATTTTTTTTTACACCAAGGTAAATCATTCCTGAAAAATATAACTTTGGTTTTGTAGCAAATGTGCAGGTTGGTATGCCAATTTGTGCATCAGCATATTTTATAAAGTTAGGGGAAGGGTTTTAATTGAATGACAGCACTGGGAGTCATTGTTATGCCCTCCAAGGAGATTGATATTCTAACTCGCACCTCAAAACAGCTAATTGGTATGAAGGAGCTGCTCATCTGCCTAAAGTGCAGCACAAATAATACTGAATTTCTCAGGAATGGTTTTGGTGTAACAACATTTTCTATAACCAACATTAAAGCTGAACAATTTCCTGGCAGTGCAACCCTTCCCTAATAAACACAAGAGCCAAGTGCAGTGTTCAGTGTATTTGTGTGTCAGCTTGTTGTGTTCTTGTACAGTGGACAAAGCTGCAATCAGTCTCTTAGTGTCCTCAGGCCCCTGGTCACTGTGTGTGGGTGTATGTGTATATATATGTATGTGTATGTGTATATATATATATATATATATATATATATAGGTGTCTTAGCGTGTCACAATGGTACACAGTTTTGTGCTCTAAGACTTTTATTTAAAAAAACAAACAAAAACAAAAAAACTCACTGACACATTATAAATAACTTTATGAAAAAAAAAAAAAAAAGTCTTTCCATGTTCCTTTAAGGCTTGGTGACAGGCCCCCGATTCCCTGGTGTCAGTCAGTGTATCATTATGGGGGTCTTCACTATATAAATGATTGTGACTCTGCAGGGGCTGACCCCTGACTCCATGTGTCAGTCAGAGTATCATTATGGGGGTCTATCCATATCTGTGTTTGGGGGGACTGACACAACAGGGGTTGAACAATGACCCTTTGCTGTCACTGTTATATATCAATATGTAGGAGTATGGAGGGGGTCTCTGTATATTGGGGTTTCTCCATATACCAGATACTGATCCGGTGGAGTTCTGCCTCTGATCCGTTGGTATCACTGTGTCTCTATTCATCACTATGCTGTCTCTCTCTCTCTGGCATTCCCCAGATGTCTCAGTGTATGTTTGTAGCTCTCAGTATGGGGGTCTCTTCAAATAAAGGAAACAGGCTGTGGCATTCTCTTGATGTCACTGGGTATGTATGTATATCTCAGTGTCTCTATTCATCACTATGTTGTCTCTCTCAGTATGAGGGTCTCTTTAGGTATATAATGTATACTGACAGGCCCCTGATACCCAAGTGTCAGAGTGTATGTATATCCCAGTATCTATACGCATCACTATGCTGTGTGTCCATCTTCCATTATGGGGTCTGTGTTTGGGGGTCTCTCCATGCCTGGGCAGGCCCATGATGCCTTGCTATCACTGTGTACATACTGTATAGACCCAGTCTATCTATGTAGCACTAGGCTGTGTATCATTGTGGGGCTCCCTCTATATTTGGGGGTCTCTCTGTATGCAGAACACTCACTGTGCAGGCCTCTGATCTCTTGTTATCAGGTGTATATTTCTATGCTCTCTCAGCACGGGGGTCACTCTGTGTTTGGGAGTCTCTCAGTATAAAGGATAGAGTCGGTGGGGGCCCATGGTGTCTCTTAGTATGGGGGTCTCTGTGTGTATGGGGGCCCCTCAGCATTTGGTGGGGCCTTCTCATGATGGAGACCTCTCTATATGTTGGGGTCTCAGTGTATTGGGCCCTTCCATATAAAGGATACTGGCCCGGCGGGGGAAAGTCTCTGATCCCGACATCACTGTGTATTTGGGTTCTGTATGTTTGGGGGGGCTCCATATAAAGGATCCCCTGATATCATTGTGTATTTGGGGATCCCTGCATGTTGGGGGGGTGGGCCCTCTCAGTTTATGGGGGGTCTCCATATAAAGGATCCCCTGATATCACTGTGTATTTGGGGATCCCTGCATGTTGGGGGGTCCCTCTATTTTTTTTTTTGGGGGGGGGGCTCCATATAAACGATTCCCTGATATCACTGTGTATTTGGGGATCCCTGCATGTTGGGGTGTTCCCTCTCAGTATTTGGGGGGCTCCCTATAAAGGATCCCCTGATATCACTGTATTTGGGAAACTCTGCATGTTGTGGGGTCCCTCTGTAATTTTTTTTTTGGGGGGGCTCCCTATAAAGGATCCCCTGATATCACTGTGTATTTGGGGATCAATGTATATTTGGGGATCCCTGCATGTTGGGGGTCCCTCAGTATTTGGGGGCTCCATATAAAGGACCCCATGATATCACTGTGTATATGGGGATCAATATATGTTTGGGGATCCCTGCATGTTGGGGGGTCCCTCAGTATTTGGGGGGGGCATATAAAGGATCCCCTGATATCACTGTGTATTTGGGGATCCCTGCAGGTTGGGGGGCCCTCAGTATTTGGGGGCTCCATATAAAGGATCCCCTAATATCACTGTGTATTTGGGGATCCCTACATGTTGGGGGGGGGTCCCTCTCAGTGTTTGGGGGGGCTCCATATAAAGGATCCCCTGATATCACTGTGTATTTGGGGATCCCTGCATGTTGGGGGGTCCCTCAGTATTTGGGGGGGGCTCCATATAAAGGATCCCCTGATATCACTGTGTATTTGGGGATCAATATATGTTTGGGGATCCCTGCATGTTGGGGTGTTCCCTCAGTATTTGGGGGCTCCATATAAAGGATCCCCTGATATCACTGTGTATTTGGGGATCCCTGCATGTTGGGGGGTCCCTCAGTATTTTATGGGGGGCTCCATATAAAGGATCCCCTGATATCACTGTGTATTTGGGGATCCCTGCATGTTGGGGGGTCCCTCAGTATTTTATGGGGGGCTCCATATAAAGGATCCCCTGCTATCACTGTGTATTTGGGGATCCCTCCGTATTTGGGGGCCCTATGTTTTGGGGCCCCACCATATAAAGGATACTGGCTCGGCGGCGGTAGGCCTCTGATCCCCGGGTGCGCTCCTCCAGCTGAGGCCGGGCTCGGTGCTCCGGCCGGGGGAGGCCCCACCAGCACAGCTCCGGAGGCCGGTTTGAGGGCCGGTTTTTGCGGTAAGCTCATGTCCGTGCGAGGCAGCCAGGGCCGGCCGGGCTCCGTGACAGGCAGCAGGGTGAGGAGGCCTCAGGGCGCGCTCCTCATGGGGCCCAGCGGGGGCAAGCTCGGATACCGGGGACAAACCTCACTCACACAGCGGAGCATCCAACATGGCGCGGCGTCCGCCTCAGCAGTCCGGCAGGACGGACACTCGGGAATCTTCGGAGAACTCCGGTGTCGCACGAAAGGGAGTGGGCGGGGCTACCAGTCAATCGGGAGACTTCGTAGCCCTGTGGAGCGGCACGAGCGAAAATCATAGAGGCGCTCGACAATCTCCGGAACTGTCGTAGAGCTCGGAGTCCTTCGGAACTTTTAGTCAGCGTAGTGGGAGGGGCCAGAAACTGGAGACTATAGGGCATCTTCGCATATAGAGAGAGACTCGCTGAGGGGCGGAACTTGAGGTTGCTTGGAAACAAGAGGCGGGGTAAAGTAGGGGCGGGGTCAGCTCTTGCAGTTCGGCAATCTTCGGCAGTGCTTGGGAGCCGGGAAGCGGTGGGCTGTGTTGCCCCCTGCTGGTGATCTTAGATAAAAGTAACCCAATGATATTTAGTGCTGGGCAGCTCTATTACTGTCAAAGATCACTGTCCCCTGTAATATTCAGTGCTGGGCAGCTCCATGACTGTATGTGAGATCAGTATTGTTTGTGATATCCAGTGCTGGATAGCTCCACTAATGTCTGTAATATCAGTATTGCCTGTGATATCCAGTGCTGGGCAGCTCTATTACTGTCAAAGATCACTGTCCCCTGTAATATTCAGTGCTGGACAGCTCCATGACTGTATGTAAGATCAGTATAGTTTGTGATATACAGTGCTGGGCAGCTCCATTACTGACTGTAATATCAGTATTGCCTGTGATATCCAGTGCTGGACAGCTCTATTACTGTCTGTAATATCAGTATTGCCTGTGATATCCAGTGCTGGAAAGCTCCATGACTGTATGTAAGATCAGTATAGTTTGTGATATACAGTGCTGGGCAGCTCTATTACTGTCTGTAATCTCAGTGTTGCCTGTGATATCCCGTGCTGGACAGCTCTATTACTGTCTGTAATATCAGTATTGCCTGCGATATCCAGTGCTGGACAGCTCCATCACTGTCTATAAGATAGCCTATGATACCCAGTGTTGGACAGTTCCATTACCGTCTATAAGATTGTCTGTGATATCCAGTGTTGGACAGCTCCATTACCGTCTATAAGATTGTCTGCGATATCCAGTGCTGGACAGCTCAATTACTGTCTTTAAGATTGCCTATGATATCCAGTGTTGGACAGCTCCATTACCGTCTATAAGAATGTCTGTGATATCCAGTGTTGGACAGCTCCATTACCGTCTATAAGATTGTCTGTGATATCCAGTGTTGGACAGCTCCATTACCGTCTATAAGATTGTCTGTGATATCCAGTGCTGGACAGCTCAATTACTGTCTTTAAGATTGCCTACGATATCCAGTGTTGGACAGCTCCATTACTGTCTATAAGATTGCCTGCGATATCCAGTGCTGGACAGCTCCATTACCGTCTATAAGATTGTCTGTGATATCCAGTGTTAGACAGTAATGGAGCTGTCCATAAGATTGCCTGTGATAACCAGTGTTGGACAGCTCTATTACTGTCTATAAGATTGCCTGCGATATCCAGTGCTGGACATCTCAATTACTGTCTTTAAGATTGCCTATGATATCCAGTGTTGGACAGCTCCATTACTGTCTATAAGATTGCCTGCGATATCCAGTGCTGGACAGCTCCATTACGGTCTATAAGATTGCCTATGATATCCAGTGTTGGACAGCTCCATTACTGTCTGTAATATCAGTATTGCCTGTGATAGCCAGTGCTGGACAGGTCCATTACTGTCTGTAATATCAGTATTGCTTGTGATATCCAGTGCTGGACAGCTCCTTTACTGTCTATAAGATTGCCTATGATATCCAGTGCTGGACAGCTCCATTACTGTCTATAAGATTGCCTATGATATCCAGTGTTGGACAGCTCCATTACCGTCTATAAGATTGTCTGTGATATCCAGTGTTGGACAGCTCCATTACTGTCTATAAGATTGCCTACGATATCCAGTGCTGGACAGCTCCATTACTGTCAATAAGATTGCCTATGATATCCAGTGCTGGACAGCTCCATTACTGTCTATAAGATTGCCTATGATATCCAGTGTTGGACAGCTCCATTACCGTCTATAAGATTGTCTGTGATATCCAGTGTTGGACAGCTCCATTACCGTCTATAAGATTGCCTATGATATCCAGTGCTGGACAGCTCCATTACTGTCTATAAGATTGCCTATGATAACCAGTGTTGGACAGCTCCATTACTGTCTCTAAGATTGCCTATGAAATCCAGTGTTGGACAGCTCTATTACTGTCTATAAGATTGCCTGCGATATCCAGTGTTCGACAGCTCCATTACTGTCTATAAGATTGCCCATGATATCCAGTGTTGGACAGCTCTATTACTGTCTGTAATATCAGTATTGCCTGTGATATCCAGTGCTGGACAGGTCCATTACTGTCTGTAATATCAGTATTGCCTGTGATATCCAGTGCTGGACAGCTCCTTTACTGTCTATAAGATTGCCTATGATATCCAGTGTTGGACAGTTCCATTAGCGTCTATAAGATTGTCTGTGATATCCAGTGTTGGACAGCTCCATTACTGTCTATAAGATTTTTTGTGACATCCAGTGTTGGACAGCTCCATTACTGTCTATAAGATTGCCTATGATATCCAGTGCTTGACAGCTCCATTACTGTCTATAAGATTGCCTATGATATCCAGTGTTGGACAGCTCCATTACTGTCTATAAGATTGCCTGCGATATCCAGTGTTGGACAGCTCCATTACTGTCTATAAGATTGCCTATGATATCCAGTGTTGGACAGTTCCATTACTGTCTATAAGATTGCATATGATATCCAGTCCTGGACAGTTCCATTACTGTCTATAAGATTGCCTGCGATATCCAGTGCTGGACAGCTCCATTACTGTCTATAAGATTGCCTGTGATATCCAGTGCTGGACAGCTCCATTACTGTCTATAAGATTGCCTGCGATATCCAGTGCTGGACAGCTCCATTACTGGCAGTGAGACCAGTTCTACTTGTGATATTTAGTGATGGGTTGCACTGAGACTGAATACAAACAATGGAGCTCTCCAGCACCTCATAAATCCTATATTACATATATCATATAAATATATATATCACTAGCAACTTGTCCGCCAAAAAAGATGGCAATAAAATTGGAAGCCTGGCAATGCTGTTTGCCACACAATGGGAGCCTCCCCCCTCTTCTTTACTTGCTTTGCAATGAGCGCCTTTGGCGCTCATTGCAGGCCTCGCTCTCCCCCCCCTCTCTACTTTACTGGCCCGCGATGAGCACCTTTGGCTCTCATTATGGGCCTTGCAATGAGCCCCTTTGGCACTCATTGCAAGTCTCTCCCTCTGTCTAATAATAACCTGCAAGGTGCTGGAGCTCTCTATTGTCTGAGCGCCAGAGTGAGGGATAAACAAGACTGCACACACAAAACAGCTCCCCTATTAGATGATAGCTGTGAAGTCAGATCAGTGCCAGTTTGTTTCATTACTTCTATCAAATCTACCTGGAAGCTGTCAGCACCTCCAGGATATCCAGCCCCTCCGGGATCTCTGGCATCTCCGGCCCCTGCGCCATCTCAGGCATCTCCAGCCCCTCTAGGATCTTCAGCATCTCGGGCATCTCTAGCCCCTTCGGGATCTCCAGCATCTCCGCCCCCTTCGGGATCTCTGGCATCTCCGGCCCCTGCGCTATCTCAGGCATCTCCAGCCCCTCTAGGATCTCCAGCATCTCCGCCCCCTCCGGGATCTCCTGCCTTTGGCACTGAATGCAAGTCTCTCTCTCTGTCTACTTCCTCCTTTGTGTCTCATTTCCCCCCTCCTCTCCGTGGTGTCTCCTTTCCCCCCTGTGTTTTGACCCCCTCTCCCTCCCCTGTGTCTTCTCCCCCTGTTCCCATGTCTCTCCCCCCCCCTATCCCCCCCTTTGTCTTTTTCCCCCTGTGTCTCTTGCAAACCGCCTCTCCCTCCCCTGTGTCTCTTGCCCCCCCCTCTCCCTCCCCTGTGTCTCTAGCCCCCCTCTCCCTCCCCTGTGTCTCTTTCCCTCACCTCTCCCTACCCTGTGTCTCTTGCAAACCACCTCTCCCTCCCGGTGTCTCTTCCCCCCCGTGTCTCTTTCCCCCTCATTTCCCTCCCTTGTGTCTCTTTTCCCCCTGTGTATTTTGTGCCCCGTGTCTCTTCCCCCCGTGTCTCTCCCCCCTGTGTCTCTTCCCCCCCATTTACCTCGCCTGTGTCTTTTCCCCCCATTTCCCTCCCCTGTGTCTCTTCCCCCTCCTCTCCCTCCCCTGTGTCTTTCCCCCTTCCTCTCCCACCCATGTGTGTCTCCCGCCTCCGAGGGTGTCTCGTCCCCCCTCCTCTCCCTCCCCTGTGTCTCTCCCCCCTCCTTTCACTCCCCTGTGTCTCTCCCCCTCCTTTCACTCCCCTGTGTCTCTCCCCTCTCCTCTCCCACCCCTGTGTGTCTCCCCCTCCCTTGTGTCTCTCCCCCCTCCTCTCCCTCCCCTGTGTGTCCCCCCTCCTCCCCTGTGTCTCTTCCCCCCTCCTCTCCCTCCCCTGTGTCTCTCCCCCTCCTTTCACTCCCCTGTGTCACCCCCCCTCCTCTCACTCCCCTGTGTCACCCCCCCTCCTCTCACTCCCCTGTGTCTCCCCCCCTCCTCTCACTCCCCCCCTCCTCTCACTCCCCTGTGTCTCTCCCCCCCCCCTCCACTCACTCCTGTGTCTCCCCCCCTCCTCTGTGTCTCCCCCCTCTCTTCTGCTCACCGTGGGGTGCTCAGAGAAGCAAAAGCCTCACATTGTGTGGCAAACAACATTGCCAGCCTTACATTTTTAATCCCGTCATTTTTTATAAAATGATAAATATGATAAAATGATAAACATGGATTAAAAATGATAAATATGGTTAAAATATCATAAATATTGATAATATGATAAAATATGGATAAATTACAAAAAAATATGATAAATATGGACAAATTATGATAAACAGATTAAATACAATAGATATGGATAAAATACAATAAAAATGAGAAAATTATAAATATGGATTAAATACGATAAATATGGGTAATGTATGATAACTGGATAAAATACAATAAATATGTATAAAATATGCTAAATATGTATAACATGATAAACATGGATTATATACAATAAATATGATAAATATGATAAAATTATGAATATGAATTAAATACGATAAATATGGATAACATGATAATATACAAGTATGGATAAAATATGTATAAATCCAATAAAATATGATTGATATGGACAAATTATCATAAACAGATTATATACAAAAAATATGGATAAAATACAATAAATATGGATAATATATGATAAGTATGATAAAATAATAGATATTGATAGATTACATTAAATATGGATAAAATATGATAAATATGTATAACATGATAATATACAAGTATGGATAAAATAAGGATAAAATACAATAAATATGGATAAAGTATGATAAGCATGGATTATATACAATAAATATGAATAAAATGATAAATATGATAAAATTATAAATATGAGTTAAATATAATAAATATGGATAACATGATAATATACAAGTATGGATAAAATATGGATACAATCAAATAAAATATGATAAATATGTAAAATTATGAGAAACATACATTATATGCAATAAATATGGATAATATATGATAAAATTATAGATATTGATTAATTACAATAAAATATGATAAATATGGATAACATGATAATATACAAGTATGGATAACATATGGATAACATAAATAAATATGGATAAAGTATGATAAGCATGGATTACATACAATAAGTATGAATAAAATGATAAATATGGTAAAATGATAAATATGAGTAAAATATAATAAATATGGATAACATGATAATATACAAGTATGGATAAAATATGGATAAAATAAAATAAAATAGGATAAATATGTAAAATTATGAGAAACATACATTATATGCAATAAATATGAATAATATATGATAAAATGATAGATATTGATTAATTACAATAAAATATGATATATATGGATAACATGATAATATACAAGTATGGATAAAATACAATAAATATGGATAAAGTATGATAAGCATGGATTATATACAATAAATATGATAAATATGATAAAATTATGAATATGAATTAAATACGATAAATATGGATAACATGGTAATATACAAGTATGGATAAAATTTGGATAAAATACAATAAATATTGATAAAGTATGATAAGCATGGATTATATACAGTAAATATGATAAATATGATAAAATTATGAATTAAATACGATAAATATGGATAGCATGGTAATATACAAGTATGGATAAAATTATACATATGATAAAATTATAAATATGGGTTCAATATAATAAATATGGATGACATGTTACTATACAAATATGGATAAAATAAAATAAAATATGATAATTATGGAACATTATGATAAACATACATTATATGCAATAAATATGGATAATATATGATAAAATGATAGATATTGATTACTTGCAATACATATGGATAAACTATGATAAATATGGATAACATGATAATATACAATGATGGATAAAATATGGATAAAGTGATAAGCATGGATTATATACAATAAATATGATAAAATTATAAATATGATAAAATGGTAAATATGGATAAAATATGATAAATATGGATAACATGATAATATACAAGTATGGACAAACTACAATAAAATAAAATATGATAAATATGGACAAACTATGATAAATGTAGAATATATACAATAAATATGGATAAAATACAATAAATAGGGATAATATATGATAAATATGATAAAATTATAGATATTCATTACTTACAATAATTATGGGTAAAATATGATAAATACGGTTTATATATAAGATAACTATAGATAATATATAATAAATATGGATAAAATACAATAAATAAATATGATAAATATGGATAAAATGCTAAATATGATAAAATGATAAATATGGATAAAATACATTAAATATAAATAAAATCGAATAAATATGTATACAACACAAAAAAAATCTGTATTATCTACAATAGAAACGGATAACATACGATAAGCATACATAAATACGATAAATATATATATTTTTTAATTTTTAGCAATTAAAATAGTAAAATAAATATATTGTTAGTCTTCATCGTCTGCATTTGGAGGCTCAGTGCGGAAACTCAAATGAACAAGTTTTCAGGTAGGTGCACTCGTCTGAGGAACAGAAGTACAAACATAGAAAAAAACACCATTTATTTGTCGTTATGAAATAAATATCAGTTATAAAGTGTAAAAATAAATAAATCCATGTACATTCCAGAGAGGCAGACCAGTGCTAAATATAAATATATATATATATATATATATATATATATATATATATATATATATATATACAGGTTTGACAACTTTTGAAAATCATCTTTGAATTTCCTGCCTAAAATGAGACCACCAATCACAAGAGGGCCTACATCAGCAGGTCTGTGATTGGCTGGCATGGAACCAATCTGCAAGATGCCATAAAAAGTTTTTAATTTCCCTCCTGGGATGGGTGGACCTATTCGATGAGGACCAAAGTTGGCATCTCTCCTAGGGGTTGAGCAACCAATCAGAAGAGAGCCAACATGCCAGGTGAATTTGGTTAGGCCAATCCCCCCCAAGTCCTATGGTGCCCACTATTCTCAATGGGAGGAAGGTGCCAGAGTTAAGCGGATTATGAAGGACTTTGAAGGACAATGCAGCTGGCATTAGGCAGATACCCTGTTGTCCTTCAGGTCTCTGGTGGTACAAGGTCTCTGAAAAGGGCTATTGCACGTTTGGTGATATTTTTGGATTCTCCATCACATTCTCTATTTTCAAATTAAGCTCCTTTATGGAAGGGGTATTGGCTCTAACGAACCGTGTCTCCACAATGACCAATAGAGAACAGCGCAGTGACATCACATATATAGTTGTGAGCATGCGGGTTGTTGCTAACGCTTGCGGGCTCGCATAAGCGAGGGCCGCAGTTGCTGGCAAGGAGCGCCAAAGGCCCTCCTTGCACTGGTGGAGATGAGCGACGTAGGCGCTCATCCCTAAGACCCCCTACGACTTTCTGACCGCAAACGTGGACCGGCGCGAAGCGAGGCGCCGCATTTACAGAGGTGGAGGCTCCCACGTCGGCTGCAATGAGCTGCAGGGTCATTGCAGGCCGCAGATGCGGAGGTGGAGGCTCTACGGCGCCTCACAACAGGTTACAAACCACCACACAAGCTGGACTTGCAAAAAAAAACATAAACACGCAATGACTAACTACGGACTTATACAAAAATATACCAGCCGCGGGACATAGAAGAAAATAAATTGCGGACTTACAAAAAAACAATTACGACCCACGGGACTTAGAAAAAGGAACATTACGCAAAAATATGACCTTAACGGACAACCCGTGCACAGCGCAAAAAATAAAAAAACACAAAAGTACACCCAAAAATTAAATAAAAACCTTACCCACACCAAGGGGGGACACCCAGGACCTCTGCAGCGCCGCTTAAACCTTGAATTCCGTCAAATTTACAAGGTTTAGCCACTTGAAAATCTCCTAAGCAAGAGAAAAAAAGGCAGCCAGAAAAAACAAAAACGAGGCTACACAACCCTTAAAACCGCTAAATAACATAAAGCAAATACGGCTTTTATACAAACCCGTACGACCTTCAACATACACCATTAACAAGGACGCTAAATCATACAAACACGCCTACCACATACACATTCACCGCCATTTTACAACACTAACTTACACAATGCGGAAGTACCCAGTTACACTAACGGCTTCCCCTCGCACCCGCAGCCTATTTACACTACACACTGCACACATTGCTGACACTTACACCTCAGGTCCACAACAGTGCAAACCTACATTGTATGCTGCAGGAACATCAAAACAGATTGTCAGCTCTTCAGCACAATGCTCCCTGCATAGATTACTTCCAAATAGGTAAAGTATATTCATTTATTAATTTAGTACTTATTTAATTAGCATACAAAAATACATATACACCAACAACAACAAAAAACACTCTCACAATAAACACAAAATCCATTCACTGCGCGACTCACAACGAGCGCCAACGCTACTCATAGCACACAAAGCCTGGCAATAAGCGCAAAAAGCAGATCAGCGCCGACCAAACAATAACAGCAAAGGCACCTATCAGAAAAAAAAAAAAAAAAAACACCAGCCTCGCAATGAGCGCCGAAGGCTATCGGGCCCCACAAAAAATGTATGTCTGTGCCAAACAGCATTACCTGCCTTACAATTTTATTGCCGTCATTTTTTGACGGGCAATTCGCTAGTTTGTAATAAATAACAGAGATCTGGGACTTATTCAAAACTGGAAGACGTTTTAAATCCTTTGTTTGAGAGCAATTAACTCATTTGAAGTTGGTTAAATTGTTATATTATTGATGTTTATTTCCTGTTGTTCCTTGGGTTTGGTTATTGCTGAGCTTGGCAGGTGAATTCATAAGATTGAATTTTTTTTTGCAATGGAAACTGAGGGCCAGCTGTATTTACTGTAGGGAAAATATATATATATATATATATATATATATATATATATATATATATATATATATATATATATATATATATTGTATCTCTGGTGCCTTTGATTATGTACCCACGGTATGTTGTTTTTTTTCGTTTTTTTTTTCTTTTAAGAATTTTTATTTCAAAAGTTTTCAGACAATACAAAAATCAACAATACATGAATACAATCATAAATCACATAAAACACTTGGTTAGAGAATTCAATTCTGGTATATATTAGATATAAATTAACCAAACACTCATGATTCCAATGACCAATGAGATAATTAAGAATTAGTTGCTGTAAATTAACATTTATTTCTCAGCCGACTCATGGGTACAGATGTAAACCATATTATTCGTTATTCCTTATTAGACCTTCCGTTTAAATATTTTACCCATTTAGACCATTTAAGGGTACTATTACTGTTATAGATTGACCAGTTATTTGGGCTTTTCATTAACGCTCTATATAACAGACTCCAATGAAAGTAGTCAAAGAGGGGGGGGAAAAAAGGACAAAAAGAAAGAAAAAGGAAAAAAGGAAAGAACAAGGGACTGGCTAGAAAAGGAGGGGGAGAGGGGGGAGGGTGGGGAAAAAGAATTACCCGTGTCAATTATACTTCTCATCCCATACTGGCCACTTTTTAAGAGGGAGTTGGGACATCCCGATTTCCTCAATATTTATTTCTAAAATTCGCGTTTTACTCATTTTTATCAGGATTTCCGACCAAGTGGGAAATTTTTCTAGTTTCCAATATGAGGCAATGGAATTTTTAGCTGCCATGAAAATCTTTATCAAAAGAGCTTTTATGTTCACGGTATGTTCTATTGCATACGGTATGTTCTATATTCCTTTAGTATGTCTTCGTTAGGACTGATAACAAAAAATAACGGCAGACCCTACCTGCTAAGAAAGCCGTGTAATACTATACAAATAATATTGAGATCAGGCCATTGCACTTATCCTCCTGTGAGATTTGTTGTTTTCTTAAAGCTTGTAAAAAAAAAGAAACTTGATTGTCGTCTCTGTTGTTGACACCTTACTTGAGTGAGCCTGTAGAAGGTGCACTGACAAGGGGTTTTACCTCCACAGTATTAAAGCAACCCATCATCTCTTCATTTGGACTTTTGTTATGAGATTTTGTGATGTATTTGGTCATTTTTTTTGTTACATTTAATAAAAATATTGTTTCATAAAAAAATAACAAAGTTGCCTACAGATGATAACTTTATTGGCGGTAAGCATGCATTAGGCACATTGTTATACTAATTCAATAATTATACTAAAAATATAACAACAATAACTAACTCATGTCTGCTGTATTTGTGAAATACGTTTTTGAAAATCTATACTTAAAAGCGGGAAAAATGTAAAAAAAATAATAATAAAAATAAAAAGAAGGTGCACTACACCAAATAAAACAAAAAATAATAAAGTAAACCTAATCCACCCTATAGTATTGGCAGTGCTGGAAAATAATGGTGTCCATGAAATATTGACACTTTGGGCCCAATTTGGAAATGTCCATTTTAGGGGTGTACTCACTTTTGTTGCCAATGGTTTAGACATTAATGGCGGTGTGTTGAGTTACTTTGAGGGGACAGCACATTTACACTGTTATACAGGCCGTACACTTACTACTTCACATTGAAGCAGAGGGGCATGTCTTCAGTGTTGTCACATGGAAATATATAATACAATATTTACAAAAATGTGAGGGGTGTACTGACTTTTGTGAGATATTGTATGTATTAAGATATGTTTACCACAGGGTCACTATATCCTGAAAAAGTTATTAATGAAACCCAAAGGGTAAGAGAGGAATGTGCTATTGAAGCTTAGAAGTCTTATTTTTTATTTCTAACTAGGAAATTGCCTGTCAATATTGACAAGAATAACATTTTAAGTGTGGCAATGCTGTTTGCCACACAATGTGAACACCTTTGGCACTCATCTGCGTCCTCCCTTGTGTCTCATTTCCCTCCTCCTCTCCCTTGTGTCTCCTTTTTCCTCAACTCTCGCTCCTTTGTGTCTCCTTTTTCCCCTCCTCTCCCTCCCTTGTGTCTCTTTTCTCTCCTCCTCTCCCTCCCTTGTCTCATTTTCCCCACATCTCCCTTCCTTGTGTCTCTTTTTCCCCCTCCTCTCGTGTCTCCTTTCCCCCATATCTCCCTCCCTTGTGTCTCCTTTTCCGCCTCCTGTCCCTCCCATGTGTCACCTTTTCCCCCTCTTCTGCCTCCCTTGTGTCTCTTTTCCCCCCTCCTCTGCCTCCCTTGTGTCTCCTTTTCCCCTACCTCTCCCTCCCTTGCGTCTCCTTTTCAACCACCTCTCCCTCCCTTGTGTCCCCTTGTTCCCCACCTCTCCCTCCCTTGTGTCTCCTTTTCCCCCACCTCTCCCTCCCTTGTGTCTCCTTTTTTATCACCTCTCTTTCCCTTGTATCTCCTTTTTCTCCCTCCTCTCCCTCCCTTGTGTCTCCTTTTTCTCCCTCCTCTCCCTCGTGTCTCATCATCCATCTCCCTTTCCCCGTATCCTCCCTCCTTCCCCCTCCCCCGTATCCTCCCTCCTTCCCCCTCCCCCGTATCCTCCCTCCTTCCCCCTCTCCAAAAACCTCCCTACCCCTTTCTCCTCTCTTCTTACCTTGATCCGCTGATCTCCTGCTGCTGCAGCGCATCTTCTGCCTGTGTCCGGAACTGGCATATGCTAATGAGGTGACGAGCATGTGACGTCACGTAATTAGCATATACCGGTACGGTCACAGCAAGAAGACGCGATGCAGCAGCAGGAGAAGGTAAGAAGAGAGGAGAGAGGAGAAAGCGGATAGGGAGTTTTTTGGAGAGGGGGAAGGAGGGAGGATAAGGGGGTTAGGAGGGAGAAGAAGAAGGAGGATTCGGCCCAAGGTGGTTAGTAGACAGGGGGATGAGAGAGGATGAGAAGTCCTGCGGGCCTCGTGGTTGTGGCCCATTACAGCGGCAGAGGGGGGGATGAGAGAGAGGCAGAGGGGGATGAGAGAGGCCGGCGGCGCTGGTGGTAAGTGCCTTTGGCGCTTATTGCAGCCTAAGTCCCACAGGCTCGCAGTTGGTACCCTACAGGTCACAACAGCGTGACCAACATCGCAAACGTTCCGAACAGCCCAGCAAATCCACAACTATAAATGTGATTAACCAATGTGACAAGTTCCCAGTCTCCTCTGGGTTTGCGCCAGTGTTTCCGGGACTTTTATGGAGGACAAAATACAAAAACTTTACTTAGTGATACAAAATAACAAAGCAAAACAAATCAAAGAAAACAATGATCCTTGCTTTTGCTGAAGCACAACCTTAACCAATTAACAGATTCCTTACTAACTATGTCTCATCCAGCTAAACCTGGGTGGAGCAAAACACACAGTCCAATAGTTTGTAAAATCTTTAGATTTCCAGGTCTCCACTCTGCTTTAAGCTATCACAAGCTCCAGGCTGCTTTCTCACCGTGTGTCTATCATCAGCTCAGACAAACTACAAATAATCAGTCCATAAGCAGCCCCTCCCATACTCCAGGAGCTGTCTTAAATCAGAGCTACCCAGGTGCAGCTAAGGGAGGGAGCAGAGCTTTATAGAAGCTGTGACTCACATACACTCCTTGTATGACTATGAATATTGCCTGTTACTGATTGTTATCAAGAACCTCTCAGATCCTCATCGATTATATTGTTCCACATTTCTTGTTTCTTTTTGTAAGAATGTTTTGTGTATTAAATAGTACAGCTGCTCCCATCCCACTTATGACCTTATAGCGGGTGGAGACAAGCAGCTTGGGGGTTACTTTGGGACAGAGAAATGGACAGTGAAGGGAAGTGCTTGTATGGATGGCAATATAGCGTTATAAACTAGATATGTAGAGGAAACATGGATTGTAAGTTTTGGAGAAGGACAAGCTGTCCCTACTCGAGATAAAGGCTGGCGTGGCTTAGCCAATGGGAGCCATTCTTCCCTTGGCAGAGTGAGATTAAATTTCTACCCAACCGAACATGGCGAGAATCCAGTCACCACCTGAAGATCTCCTAGAGATTGAGACCTATCTTTTGGATTCCACTGATGGAAACTGCCTTGTGCAGATGGATGCCTCCATCTATACCCCTCTTTATTATGTTTTGCTTACTGGCGTTTTATCTAGATCAGTGGTTTCTGAACTATTTTATCGCAGCGTCGTGGTTCCTCAGGGCTCAGTATTAGGTCCTCTCCTTTTTAACATATTTATTATTGACATAGAAGTACGATTGGAACATATTGTCTATCTTTGCAAGTTGTGCAAGGTTAATTAATTTAAATTAAATAAAAAAACGGATGGATTTTCCCTCCAAAGGAACTTACATAAATCAGAGTAAAGGGCAACTAAATAGAGGACATTGAATATAAAGAACTGAGAAGTAAAAAAAAAAAAAAAAAGCTTAATGGCGCAAATCTAGGGGTATCAGATATTGAAAGGGATTTGGGAGTACTAGTGGACAACCACCTAGGTAACAGCGCTCAATGCCAAGCAGCAGCTGCAAAGGCAAATACAATATTAGCATGTATTAAGAAGGGTATAGAAGCCAGGGAAGCAAATATAATTCTGCCACTATACAAATCCCTACTTATTCTTCATATTCCAAAGGAGGGAATACTTTTGGGACATTTTAGAGAAAAAAAAAGTATAGGAAGGGCAACAAAACTAATAAAGGGAATGGAAGGGGCTAAGTTATTATACTTATTGTCTCTAAAAAAAAAAAAAAAAATAGATGTCTAAGAGGAGATATGATTACATTATATAAATATATCCAAGGTCAATATAAGGATTTGTCAGGGGTCTTTTTGTGCCAAGAGGACATCTCTTGAAGGTAGAAGCGTTCTTCACGGTACTGGCAGTTAAACTGTGGATCTCTCTACCAAAGGAGGTAGAGTTTGATACATTTACAAAGGGATTACTGTATATATATTTTTGAATAAAAACCACATTCAGGTTATCCTGGATGATTAGAGAGGGAGTATTGATACAGGGAGGAATGGTGGGCAGAGCCGCTTTCACCTCCTGGACACCTACAAGGGAAGCTACAGTTCCAATTTCAAATGTCAATTTTAAAAACTACATTGAGTTTGCCCAGTTTAAATACATATTCTATTGTTAATTTGTAACTAAACAGATTATTAAATGTCCAGTGGGAGATTAGTTCTGTTCTACAGAAATTAGACAATCTATAAAATGTTGCAGACGCGTCATTACAGAAATATGACCACAAGATTTTACACAAGATAATTTTAATGACTTCTACAGTGCCTTGCAAAAGTATTCACTCCCCTTGCCCTTGTATTCACCCCCTCCCATTTTTTGTGTTTTGTTGCCTCAGAACCTGGAATTAACATGGATTGTTTGAGGATTTGCATCATTTAATTTACAGAACATGCCCACAACTTTGAAGATGTTTTTTTGTTTTGTTTTTTATTATGAAGCAAACAACAAATAGGACAAAATAACAGAAAAAGTCCCTGTGCATAAGTATTCACCCCCCTAAAGTCAATACTTTGTAGAGCCACTTTCTGTGCCAATCACAGCTCCAAGTCGCTTTGGATAAGTCTCTATGAGCTTGCCACATCTTATCACTGGGATTTTTGCGCAATTCCTCTTTGCAAACCTGCTCCAGCTCCTTCAAGTTGGATGGTTTGCGCTTGTGGACGGCAATCTTTAAGTCTGACCACAGATTTCCTATTGGATTGAGGTCTGGGCTGTGACTCGGCCATTCCAACACATTTACATGTTTCCCCTTAAACCCCGCAAATGTGGTGCTTAAGCAGTGTGTTTGGGGTCATTGTCCTGCTGGAAGGAGAACCTCCGTCCTAGCCTCAAATCACGCACAGAGTGGTACAGGTTTTGCACAAGAATATGCCTGTATTTAGCACCATCCATCTTTCCCTCAACTCTGACCAGTTTCCCAGTCCCATCCCCACAGCATGATGCTGCCACCGCCATGTGTCACTGTGGGGACAGTGCTCTTTGGGTGATGTGATGTGTTGGGTTTGCGCCAGACATAGCGTTTTCTTTGATGGCCGAAAAGTTCAATTTTAGTCTCATCAGACCAGAGCACCTTCCTCCGTAAATTTTGGGAGTCTCCCACATGCCTTTTTGTGCCATTTTGTTGAAAGTACTTTTGCTGAAAGTAATGGCTTCCTTCTGGCCACTCTGCCATAAAGCCCAACTCTATGGAGTGTACGGCTTATTGTCGTCCTATGTACAGATACTCCAGTCTCTGCTGTGGATCTCTGCAGCTCCTCCAGGGTTACCTTAGGTCTCTGTGCTGCCTCTCTGATTAATGCCCTCCTTGCCCGGTCCGTGAGTTTTGGTGGGCGGACGTCTCTTGGCAGGTTTGCGGTTGTGCCATGTTCTTTCCATTTGGTTATGATATATTTGATGGTGCTCCTGGGGATCATCAAAGATTTGGATATTTTGTATAACCTAACCCTGACTTGTACTTCTCAACAACATTGTCCCTTACATGTTTGGAGAGTTCCTTGGTCTTCATGGCAGTGTTTGGTTAGTAGTGCCTCTTGCTTAGGTTTTGCCGCCTCTGAGGCCTTTCAAAAAAGGTGTGTATATGTAATGACAGATCATATGACACTTAGATTGCACACAGGTGGACATCATTTCACTAATTATGTGACTTCTGAAGGTAATTGGTTGCACCAGAGCTTTTTATGGGCTTCATAACAAAGGGGGTGAATACACACGCACATGCCAATTTTCTGTTTTCTATTTCTAAAAAATAGTTTTATGTATATATTTTTCTCATTTCACTTCACCAACTTAGACTATTGTGTTCTGATCCGCCACATAAAATTCAGATTAACAAAACATTGAACTAAAGGCTGTAACAAAATAGGTAAAAAGTCAAGGGGGTGAATACTTTTGCAAGGCACTGTTGTTCTGTCTGAGCCGTGTGCACTGCGTACAAAGTGTTCACATGTTCCCTCCTCTAGAAAGTAACAAGATATGAAACCCAATAAGCGCCTCCTCGCTGCCTGGATGTCCCCAGTGGGCTCCGCTCTCCATCCCACCACATTCTTGGCTCTGTGATCCCAGTTCACCAGATTAAATGCAGATGTGGGATTGGGGAACCGGAATAAATTAACTTTACTTTCAGTTCAGGCCGGAGCCGTCTGTGCCATTGGCAGAAAGTAAAGTGCTGCAAAATCCAGGACTGTAGCCACTAGAGTTTTGCTACAAACGACTTATTACAGTTTAATAGATACTGTATATATTTGTATTTTGTTTTCCCCTTCATTTAATTCTGGATTCCTGAATCATTCCTTCCATCCAACTCCTTTATTAAAAGAACAACTGAAGTGACAATTACAATATTATCTTTTGAAAAACTTTACTTCATAAAAGAGCAAATTGTTTAGAAATTAAAAAATAAATACCATCCTTAAAGGCATATTCAAGTTTTATGGATTAATACATTTCTGCCCTCTAGCAAACAGCAGCCTTTATTTATGCAGCATCTCATAGAACATGTTATTTTTATTAAAAATCTAAAAATCCCACTAATGATTATGTTGACACCCCTGATTCTCAATGAAACCCATTATGCACCTGCTGTTTCTTCCTCCGCCAATAGGAGAGCACTGATGTCAGCCCCCAAATCACTGCTGGGATAGGACTCCCTGCTGCTTCCTGTCTTTGTTAGGTGCTTTGGCAGCAGCACATGCGCCACACTACATATCCCAGTCTGTTTTGCAGCACAAACAGGAACCCCAGAGTTTAAATCAAATATTTCAGCTAACCTGATAAATCAAATTATGAATTTTATGCTAATGCCTGGGTTTGGAGGGGGTGTTAACGCTTATGTAATTTCGGACAGATGAAAATTAGACATTTTACGAACTTCAAGGTAAGAGCTTAAAAATGTTTATTTTGGTATCTTTCCATGCAAAAGAAAAATGCTTTCAAATGTTTTCATACACTATTAATTCTTATCAGATAAACTCAATCCAGGAAATTTAGATACGCCTTTAATTCTTAAACCATTACAGAAACATTTTGTTTTCTTCTAACCTGGTCACGCGATTGGAGATAAGAGCTCTACCGATCTATTGAAAGAATCCCAATGTTGTGGGACCTAATGGGATTAAATGGAAGCACAGACCACCCACAGAATGCCCCTAAATGACTTTTATTAAAAGACATGATGTGCACAGTAAGGAAACCATTCCTATAACCATTTAATGACATTTCACAAATGTATGCAGTTTTTCTTTAACTACATGATCTTTTAAGTATTTTATATTTGCTTTAACATCCTGAAAATATTCGGAGGCATTATCAGCATTCAGTAAATAGGTATGTAACTGCAGTAGACCTTTAATAAAAGCGATTCTTTAGCCCTCTAAAGATAACAAAATATATGAATATTCTAGTAAAATTGCAGGCTGATGTAACAAAGGTTTAATAAAGCCCCCCTCCCCCCTCAAAATACCCATAGTTCAGAAGACCCTCTTATGCTCACGTTAAGTACGAGCCAGTGACCAAAACCATCATGTATTGTATTCCTTTAATAAAATGGTGAATGTCAAGGAGACAACACTACCTCCGTGACCTCTCCCCACAACGCTCGGTCCAGGAGATTACTCAGGATCATGTACCACATTGTATCCGGGTCCTACACATCTCAGGAAGCACATGCTCTATATCAGCTGGAAGAGGAATAGATGCCCCACATCAGATGAGCAGATCCAAGAGATGGCAGCAGAGATGGGTAATTGAGTTGTGAGAAGGACGAATAAGGAGAATTAGGAAGACATGTGATAAGGGAAGTCCGGTCCTGTGATATCAGACATGGGACAAATGCTGTAGGAGGGGCATCATGTATGTGCTTGACCCGCAACATCTTTCCTTGCTGCACTTCAGGCTCTCAGTTTTAAGTGCTCACCATATACCTTTTGACTTTTTGGAATTCTTTGTCATAACATGTTACGAAAGGCCAGCTAACTTCTGGAACGGTAGAGGCCAGCTAACTTCTGGAACGGTAGAGGCCAGCTAACTTCTGGAACGGTAGAGGCCAGCTAACTTCTGGAACGGTAGAGGCCAGCTAACTTCTGGAACGGTAGAGGCCAGCTAACTTCTGGAACGGTAGAGGCCAGCTAACTTCTGGAACGGTAGAGGCCAGCTAACTTCTGGAACGGTAGAGGCCAGCTAACTTCTGGAACGGTAGAGGCCAGCTAACTTCTGGAACGGTAGAGGCCAGCTAACTTCTGGAACGGTAGAGGCCAGCTAACTTCTGGAACGGTAGAGGCCAGCTAACTTCTGGAACGGTAGAGGCCAGCTAACTTCTGGAACGGTAGAGGCCAGCTAACTTCTGGAACGGTAGAGGCCAGCTAACTTCTGGAACGGTAGAGTACCATAGTGTATTTTTTGGGTTATCCTGGATGTTGTTCAAAACAGGAACGTGGATGTAGTCTATCTGGGTGGAGGACTCTGACCAAAAGACCCATGGTTCTGTTTCTGGCGAGTGGGAACTTTCTACAAAAGGACAGATCTTAGGAAATCTCTATACATAATTACATATGGCTGAAGAACCCTTTAAATAATTCCAGAATATTTTACAGAAAGATTTAGAAGGCGGCAGTATTTGTAAGACTACAGAGGCTCACAGACTCAAATTTGCCTTTCAACATATCTTAAAAGTGGGATATAGAAAACTAAGTCCCTAAGTGACCCACTAATTTAAGCATTTTTTATTTACTTGATACACTGGATATTTGAGAAGATCTGTTCTGTTCCATGGAGGTTAAACACAGAGTGGTGGATTTATAGAAATGGTAGGTCGATGGAAGACTATGAAGCCAGTTGAATTGGTCAAGTTTATTCCACAAGGGGGGGAAGCTTCATTTGGTTAATACCCTATCCAGAATAGATTGGTCACAAACATCAATGGAGGTTACAACAAATGACACTTTTTTAATAAGCAAAGGGTTTCAGTTTATTGGGTATTAGATTGGTATACAAGATGGTGCAGCCAACATCACCCTCCCAATAACCTCTCAGATTTCACATGCACAGGGAACAATCCAGATACATTTACTAGAAGCAAAGCTACAGTAATGCAATACGTCCCACCCAACCCCCTGCGCACATCTGACCAAATCCAACCGGCAACAGCGGTCCCGCTAACTAATCAAGAAATGGCGAGCCATCCGTCCTGCTCATGAAAGTTATGGTCAGTGCAGTCCCTGTATCCAGAATAAAAACCTCAAGTGGTGATCTATGTGTACAGATTATTCCTTGTATTTATAAATATGTGAGAACAGTGGCAGGTAATTAGGCACATTATCACCCGTTAGTCACCAGATGCCCCTGATATCAGGGTCATCCAGCAGCTAGACGGTTAACTTTATGTATCTCCCGTTTACAAACAAAAATGACAAAAATATACCCTTCTTAAGTGAGACAACCAGACATGGTATAAATATGTACAAAATCACAGACATTTATATACACATGTATAGAATATATACATTAATACAAAGCAGCGCAGAAAACCTTGATCCATTTGGGTAGTTTTCACTGGGTCACTAAGAAATGCCCAAGAGGGGGCAAAGACACATCTGTAAGCTCTCTGAAGATAAGACAATGATACAGTGAATGTGGTACTGAAGCATGATCATCCCTTTAAATATACAAAATACAAAGGCCCCTGTCTTCTAAGCAGTGCTATTTCAGAAAGCAACATGGCGCCAGACAACTCCTTATTCACTCAACAAGCAGTAAAAGGACACAAGACATTAAGAAATAGACACAAGGAAGGATTGTAAAAAAACTAGACCACTTTTGTTAGAAAAAAAAAAAGTCAAACATGGCTTGATGGACTATTCCTATATGGATTGCCTTCTGTTATGTCTTCCCCCCCACTGGTATCAAGTGGTTTCTTATCCAAGAAAGAGCAAATATTGCTAGACACAAGATACTTGACATATGTATTTGCTTTTTCTTGAGTAAACTTGAAAACAAGCGAAAAAAAGAGGTAGCTTAAGGCAAGTTATAGGATTATCATATAATTATCTTAAAACCACTTTTTCATTTAATTCTTAAACAAACTAATCAAGTTTTAACAAACCCATCACTTGGCCATTAGTTTCTAAATATTATAAAAAGTTGTGTTTGAGGAGTGTAAGCACTAAAGAAGTGTCTCTGATTATCACAGCTCTGTAAACAAGGCACACAACAGAATCTGGAATTATCGGGTGAGCATTGAACGTTCAACAGTGATTGTAAGAGGATTGTCTACTCACTAGTGCAACAGGTTGTCTGAGCTAACAAGGCGGCTGAAAGAGTTACTGCAGCCGTCTTGGAAGAAAGTCAGTAAAGCCCCAGAATTCTCCAGTATTGGAGGGGCCATCCCATGTGTCTAGACCCCACTACAGTGGTTACACCCTTGTCCCCCTCATCCAATGGCTGCTGTGGGGTTTCACCAGACTTCACATTTGTGCACTGGATTCATGGGAGACCCCACAGGACACCTGAAGTGTTCAGAGAACTCTCTGGAGTTGGAGACAGATCCAATTACTCGGAAGCGGGACGGGCTGTGTGGGTCCGTGATGATCCCTTCGTGTGAGCTCTCCGCTGTGCGCACAGTGCACCAAACCTGAGAACAAAATGGCAGGTCAGGAGGTACCAAGTGGTGGTCACAGGCATGGAATAAACCAAGAATATGATCTGTGACGAAAGAGTCTGGGAGGGTCATGTGTGTGTTTGGGGAATCTGACTAGGGGTTGTAAACCCCAAGGTAAATAATGGCCTGAGATGATGATAATAATAAATAATAATAATAATAATAAAAAATAATAATAATAATATTTATTAATAATAATGATTACTAATAATATTTAATAAATATTATTATTAATATATAATAATATTATTAATAAATAATAAAAATAATAATAATAATAATAATAATAAATAATAGCCCAAGTTCTCTTTCTTACAGAAACAAGTTTTCTTGTATAATTACAGCTCAGAGTATTCAGCCTCTCAATTACCTGAGCAAATCCTACGAAGAAGAGCTGGTCATTTGAAAGCCCCAGTGATGGCAGCAACTGCTCCTCGCCATTGGTTCTCACCCAGTTTTTGTACGCCTGTAGAGAAGAGAACAGGATGAGATCTAGGACTCCTGATCCTTCGGTGTAGATCACCAATGAACCACATAATAAAAAAAAGGTCTGAATGTAGTTCTGGAACATCCAGAATCTCTATTTTTGGATATACACCATAATGGCATTGAAACTGAGCACTTACATAGTGACGGCAACACAGGAGATATGAATTTCAGGAAGAAAGGGCTTGGAGGTCCCGATTCAGACCTTATCTATTGACTACCATGGCCCTAACCGGTCTCAAGAAGCAAACCGTAGGCTCGGCTGCATTGGTAGATGTGTCAGGAATAAAGGTTTCCTTCCCTCCGTCTGCCATCATTTATAGACAAAATGTAATACTTGTTTCTCAGGAGAAAACACCCCGTGATATGACCTGCAATTGGCGGAGTTGGCTCTAAAATAACTAGCAGGAGGGGATAAAACCGTGGAACCGGACATCCTTTATGGGGTGATTTAGGGTGAATTTAGATCTCAAAAAGTATAGATTATCGCAAATTCTACAAATGGAAAATGTAGATTTAATGTACATAATCCGCAGGATAGGCTACCTAGGCTTTCATGGATCGTTGGATCTCAACTACACAAAAAGGCAGAGGCCTAGGGAGGCATCAACTTTGATAAAACAAGACCATGTCAACAGGAAATGTACATGTTAAGTTTGAGAGTTTTCAATCTTGTGTCAGTGCTGGTTCCCAATGCACTATTTACATTAGATCTTAAGCGCCAACACAGGGCCCTCCAATCTTAAGGTGTTTTGTTTTTGCCATGTACTTAACCCCTGTTGGCGCGTTACAAATGACGACCTGAACAATTTAATTCTCAGTGGCCATGCAATATTGGATTGCCTGGTGACCATAAGGCCAGACTATATACTTGGGACCAACCAGTATATATTTTTTTAGAATTGTGGCCCAATGGTTCGTGCTCACAACCCGCCGGCCGGCGGTGTGTGCACATGCATGGAGCCCAATGTCTAGCCATTTGGATTACCCTGTAGGCAGCTTTGAGTCCTCCATTGTCCGCAATGTTCTCTCCCAGGGTCTGTTTGCCATTCACGGACTCCCCGTTCACAGTGTAGTTGTCATACTGCTCCGTGATACATTTTGTCTGCTCTTTAAAGGCCTCCACCGAAGAGTTCTTCCACCAGGGACGTAGGTTCCCATCTTTATCATACTCCCGACCTGCACACAGAGGTGGGCAAGAACGCCACATTAAACCATTTTATAGGATTACATGGACCCTAAACAGAAACATATACTACATGTAACTTACCTTGGTCATCGAAGGCGTGGGTCAACTCGTGTCCCATCACCACGCCAATCCCACCAAAGTTCAAAGCCCTAAAGTAAAATCATAAGAAAAACAAATTAATGTACATAGCCAAAAATAATCAGTTTGGGCGGGGGTCCTAACTACCACGAGAAAACATCTCAAGATCCTGATCTCCAACAAATAGAAGACTCCATATGATGGCCATCAGGTTCAAAGGTCTCTGGGATTTCAGCTGCATCAAGTCATCCTCAAGGAAGCATGGTTACAATCTTAACATAATAGCTGACATTACATTACTAATTGTAACAAATTCACACGCAAGAAGACAGACAGAGCGAGCGCTTGGCTGCAAGAAGAAGAGATAGAGAGAGCGCCTGGCTGCAAGAAGAAGAGATAGAGAGAGCGCTTGGCTGCAAGAAGAAGAGATAGAGAGAGCGCCTGGCTGCAAGAAGAAGAGATAGAGAGAGCGCCTGGCTGCAAGAAGAAGAGATAGAGAGAGCGCTTGGCTGCAAGAAGAAGAGATAGAGAGAGCGCCTGGCTGCAAGAAGAAGATAGATAAAGTATACACAGGGTAATATATCTGCAGCTGCCTCCTGATTGGCTCATTTCACCAACCCACATCCATGTCTCTTCAATCTTAAAGGGCCACAGCAGAGTTCCCAACTATAATAGGATACTAAAGTAACAAAAATATAAACATAAGCATTTGGAAGTTATTAAAAAATATATAATTTAGTAAATTTAAAATGGTAAAACTAACATTTTTGCTGCTATTCAGCTCAAGAGATTCTCCCACCAGACTGGTCTTGTTATCAGTACCTGATTGACATCAGCCATTCCTCAAAAAGTGTAAATAGCCAGACTCCAATGCAAGCTCAGAATAAAGCCATATATCTAGTAATGGGTCATTAGGTACTGACAAGACCAGTCTGGTGGAAGGACCACTTGGGCCGATTGGCTGTAAATAAAATAAATAAAAGTTGATTTATTACAAATCAATATTTTTATGTAACTTCCAATTGCAAATATTACATTTTTTTAGTACTAATATCATAATTGAAACCTCTGCTGCGGCCCTTTAAGATTTTTTTTAGAAGGTATTTGCAAGTTCGATTATGAATACATCTGATAGATGATAATTAGTAGTGTATGTAAAAAATGTTTGCATGAAAAAATACCAAAAAGAAACAGTTACCTGAAAGTTTGATAGAAAACCGTTTGCAAGTGCAAGAAATTCAGCAATGTTGACACCCCCTGCTCACATGGGCAGGGCATATTACAAAAACAAACCCTCCCAGGAGCCTAGCTTAATCCTGGGGGTGTAAACATCACCTGCAACAGTTGTCTTTTTTTTAATGCCAAGGTTAAAAAATAAACAGTGCATACAAATAAATTTAATCATACACTACTAATTCCCCTCTATCAGATGCATTCATACCCCAGCTCACTGGCATATACCTTTAAGCTTAGATAGACTATCAATGTATCTATAACCAAGAACGCTTTCAAACACATAACATGGGGTGGAGCTGGCACTTGGCTTATTGTGTGGCAGATTAGGGGTTAAGTTTACAAGTATTTTTGTTTAGTGCCTCAATTCTTCTATTAGATGCTTTTGCCGTCTCACAGAAATAAATCAGAATCCAATAGGAGTTGAGCGACTATTTAAATTACAAGAGACGTATCATTTATAGCAGTGGTTCCAAGACGCCTCCCCAAGACCCACCAGACAGGCCATGATTTAGGTCCAACACTACACAGATTGAATACTAGTTGCTTCACTTTTGCAGACACAATGTTTAACAGGCTGTGAAGCGCTGTAGTGTTGGACCGAAATCATGGCCTGTCTGGTGGGTCTTGAGGAGATGTTTGGGAACCAGCGGACATGTGCAGAATGCCTGGAATTCAAATGTCTCCATTCAGTTCTGTTGAAAGACTTCCAGTTCACAATAGAAGAGCAATCCCCAGTAGGATATCCCCTCCCAGAGTACAGGCAGACTATGGATGGATGGATGGATGGATAGATCGATAGATAGAGATATAAGATTTGTCTAATTTGTTCTATATTAGAAACTACAGCAACCCTTTAAATGACATTACAGGTTATTTAAATTGAATTTATGCATTTTGGAGTTTATATAGGATATCATACGTTGGAGAGGAGCTGGTGTAGAACGGAGCTTGTAGGATCCCCGCTGGGAAGACAATCTCATTCTTGGTGGGAGAATAATAGGCATTTACTGTAGGGGGCGTCATACTCCACCTGAAATAGACACGAGAGGGGATTTAGCGCAGCATTGGCAGTAGTGTGTAATGTAGTTACTTACCACAAGAGGGAGCCAAAGTATCAACAATCCCAGTCCAAGACACACACAATACCCCTGACCAGACAAGAGTGCCCACACCCCTCCCCCCTATTTATTGTCCAGGCAATTGCACGGATAACTACAGGGGACAGAGCGCTCCCTCCGCTGTCTAACGTAACCACTTCCATACACCAAGTAGGAGGATCTTAAATACAGAAAAGGTTCAAATTGTGTTAGAAGATAAATATTCTATTTTTCCATTACTTGTTGGGGTGAGGTTTAATGAAGTGTTATTTCATAATATGTAACTTTTTAAAATATTCATATTTTATCATTAGGTTTTAATTTAATTTATTCATTTTATTTATTTGTTAATATTTTTAGTATTTTTATTAACATAACCTACATAATAAAAATTTAAAATAAAAGTTACATGTATACGACAAGAAAATAAATTGCATCTGGTATATAATGTGATCTTAAGGTGTAGTCTGCGTTTGAGACTCCTGTGCACCATATAATACACTTACTGGTCCTTGTTGGGCGCCTTGCGCAGCTGGTCAGCGGTCACTTGCGCCGAGAAGTTGTAAAACATCATAACGTTCTCAAAGTAGAGATCGGACATCACCTCATACTGACAAAGGAGAGAAAATAAGGAGATCAAACCAAGTACCCCCAGCAAACCCCGTGCGCGCCCCCAGCATCGCCGCGCAGTACATTAAATATTGCATTGGTTGGGGATTTAAAATGTCCATGGCAGGTTCCTGCAGTTACTTGGTATATAATATCCTGGTGTATTTATTTACTTTTATGTACTTTATTTCATTAAAAAGTGCCAATAAGCTTTGCCTATAACCAAATAGTCCCTGTATGGGTCTGCCCTCTGCAGCATATGCAGACTGATAGGCTAGGACACTGCACATCCCGTCCTAAAGAGACCAGGTCTCATGTTGCAGAGAGATTAGTATGAAACATCACACACAAAGTAGTGCAGAGTCCGTGTCAGAGGGCAGACCCATACAGGGACTGTTTAATATAAGCTCTGTTTTTACAGGCAACAGAGGCTCTTTAATATTCTTATAACTTGCCCTGACTGCGCCGTGGGAAGGTTTTTGGATCAGGTCACAGCAAGGTCATAGTGAGGGGTTTCCTGGTAAGGAGTCTGGCGCGGCAGCAAGGCCATCAGACCCGGAGGAGTCTCAAGGAGGTCTAGGGTTTCACAATAAGGAGGGGAGAGCCGGGCCATGGAGGCGCTCACATAAGGGCGATGGGAAACGCCCCAAAAACAAAGCTGAACCAGATGGCCGAGTCCCCTTATACATTTATATAGTGAGATTGTTACATTGTAACGGAGGTGGAAAATACATTGTAATCCATCAAAAGAAATAAAAGAAAAAAATACATTTACTTTAAAAAAAGTGCTCCACTTTCTTTCTGAAGTTAATTGTGACCGATTCATTAAATAGGACTAATATTCTTTCAAAGACAACCTCCTGTGAAAGTAGCAGATAGAAACATCCTCTGCAAACAAAGTTTCCACCCACTTAAGGTGACGGTGCCCTTTAAGAACTTCGTGAACAGGCTATACATACTAGCAGTTTATCTTTATAGTAAATCATTTCTGAAATACTTTGAATGTATTTTGCGGCTCAGTGTGCTGCTAATGTATGGCTCAGGAGAGGGGTCCACCTACCATGTAACATTGGGGGTATTTCAACCAATACAGAGACCGACAAGCAGACGGTAATCCTAATTAGCACATCAAAGCAGTTAATATGCACAAGCTGCTCATTTGCATATAAATAAATAGAGCAACTAAAAAATGAAATTTCCCAGGATTGGTTCAGTTTGGGGGTAAAAAATAAAAATAAAATAAAAAAAGTGTACTTCCAACTGCTGCATATATTAAAGTTTCCCGGCTCGCTGCTAATTTAAGGTAAATGTGGGGGGGGGGGGGGCTACATAGAAGTAACAAAAACAAAATAAATAATAATAATAATCAGGACAGGCTGCGGGAGTAAGGAGCCCCAAACCCCGAGCCGGCCGCCCCAAACCCCGAGCCGGCCGCCCCAAACCCCGAGCCGGCCATCACTATATATGTGACAGAAAATCAGAACTTGACGCAGGAATGCGCGGGTGAGGGATGCTCATATCTTACATTCTTCTTACATTAATCACCATGTTCCCATCTAAGGAATTACACCCCAAGAAAAAAAAAATGCAGTACTTTATCCTTTAAGAATTAAATTGATAAATTGACAAAAAAAATTAAGAAAGATTCTAATGGAGCCGTCGCCAGAGAAATAAATCATAGAATAGAAATGTGTCCGAGTGAGAAGACTTTAAACAGATTCTAATATTGTTCTGGTAAAAATACAGCAACACAAATAACTCCGACACCTTAATGTCCTCAGCCAATCAGGGAGCTCATTTTTCTTCAAAATTCCCCCATAGAAGGACTCCGCCACTGAGGATTCTGGGTAGGAGTGACATGTAAACAAGACAATGTATCACAGATTCGCTACAATGTACAGTGGGGGGGGAGTATTTGACCCCCTGCTGATTTTTAGTGTTTGTCCAATGACACAGAAATGACCCGTCTATAATGTAATGGCCGGTGTACCAGTGAGAGACAGAAAAACAAAAAAGAAACAAGGAAAAATGCATGTCAAAAAAGTTACATGGATTTGCAGGTCAGTGAGGGAAATAAGTATTTGATCCCCTATCAGAGAGATTTCTGGCTCCCGGGTGTCTTTTATACAGGTAATGAGCTGAGATTAGGAGCAATCTCTTAAGGGGAGTGCTCCTAATCTCGGCTTGTTACCTGTCCACAGAAGCAATCAATCAGATTACAAACTCTCCACCATGACCAAGGCCAAAGAGCTGTCCAAGGATGTCAGGGACAAGACTGTAGACCTACACAAGACTGGAATGGGCTACAAGACCATCGCCAAGCAGCTTGGTGAGACGGTGACAACAGTTGGTGCGATTATTCACAAATGGAAGAAACACAAAATAACTGCCAGTCCCCCTCGGTCTGGTGCCCCATGCAAGATCTCACCTCGTGGAGTCTCAATGATCATGAGGTGAGGAATCAGCCCAGAACTACACGGGAGGATCTTGTTCATGATCTCAAGGCAGCTGGGACCATAGTCACCAAGAAAACAATTGGTAACGCACTACGCCATGAAGGACTGAAATCCTGCAGAGCCCGCAAGGTCCCCCTGCTCAAGAAAGCCCATGTACAGGCCCATCTGAAGATTGCCAATGAACATCTGAATGATTCAGAGGAGAACTGGGTGAAGGTGTTGTGGTCAGATGAGATCAAAATCAAACTCTTTGGCATCAACTCAACGTCTTTGGAGGAGGAGGAGGAATGCTGCCGATAACCCCAAAAACACCAACTCCACCGTCATGGAGGTGGAAACATTATGCTTTGGGAGTGTTTTTTTGCTAAGGTGACAGAACAACTGCACCGCATCAAAGGGACGACGGACGGGGCCATGTACCATCAAATCTTGGGTGAGAACCTTCTTCCCTCAGCCAGGGCATTAAAAATGGGTCATGGATGGGTATTCCAGCATGACAATGACCCAAGACACAGCCAAGGAAACAAAGGAGTGGCTCAAGAAAAGGCACATTAAGGTCCTGGGGTGGCCTAGATAGTCTCGAGACCTTAATCCCATAGAAAATCGTTGGATGGAGCTGAAAGTTCGAGTTGCCAAACATCAGCCTCAAAACCTTAATGAGTTGGAGATGATCTACAAAGAGGACAAAATCCCTCCTGAGATGTGTGCAAACCTGGTGGCCAACTACATGAAAAGTCCGACCTCTGATTACCAACAAGGGTTTTGCCACCAAGTACTAAGAGGAAGGGGTCAAATACTTAATTCCCTCATTGACCTGCAAATCAATTTATTACTTTTTTGACATGTGTTTTTCTTGGGTTTTTTGTTATTCTGTCTCTCACTGATAGAATACACCGACCATTAAAATTATAGACTGAGTGTTTGTCCATGGAGAGAGAAATGTCCAAAGTCAGCAGGGGATCAAATACTTTTCCCCCCTCAATGTATACATGAATGCTGCACTTCAGGATCACATTTAAAGCATCCTAGGTTAAAATTTCAATGTTTAAAAGAAAAAAGCCTCTGCCAGCAGTTTTGTCCTTTATGGACTCACCGGCGCAACGACCGTTACTGCAAGTTGGTATTTTTAATAAGTTTGTGTTATGGGCTTATTTGTTTAGATACCCACCCCACCCCAGAGCACGATTTTGGTTTCTAACCTGTAAGCCTGGGACATGTAGGTTTGCACATTATAACAATTCATATTTGGGGTGTCCAGATGTGGGGTGCAATGTGTGTAGAGGAAAGATGCCATAATACAACTTACATCACTATACACCTTGTCCAGCTCCTTTGAATCCATGATGAAGTTGGGGTACCCGATCATATCGTAAATGGCTTCAGCCTGGACATAAATAGAAAGCTTGGGTGAGGGTTTTGTGGATTTAAAACAGATTTTACTGGTAGTGGTCAATCTATAAGTAATGGGAGGATACTTTGACCAGTTAAAAAAGTCACCGTAATACTTTAGTAAAAAAAAAAAAAGAGCATTACAGTGATTTTTTTAAAACTAGAGAAAAAATATATATTTTTACCAAATTTAAATTGTTTATTAAATTTACACATTGCTGTTTGGCATCAGCCCTTTCAGTTTATTTCGCCCTAAATCACACTACACGCCACTATCTTACACAAGACTACTACAATTCTGGCCTTGGTTACTGCAACTCTTCTTGCTGGCCTCCCCATCACCCGTCTGTCTCCAAGGGTGAAGGTGATACAACTACACATAATATCACTAACAACCTACAGTGATACACACAGACACCTCCACTTGTGAGCCTATTGTCACACACCACCATCTTGTTTCTATCATCCTCTCACACCCGCACCCTTTAACAATTTAACTTTGAACTTTAAATCAAACGTATATAGAGCTCACAGAAACTCAAAGTAAAGTCCCTCCATTCTTTTGCGATGTGTTAATATTGTTTTTGTTGTAATCCTAGTTGGTTGGACGGGGTGGGGATCATGGCAATCATGGTTGGGTGGGATGACTCTGGGATTGTGGCAGTGACTGAAGCATGGGTCTTGGTGTTCACATTACCTTTTCTTTGGCTGCCTTGCGAGTCTCCTCGTCCATCCACTTCAGGTTGTTCAAATTCTGTTCGAAGGCGGCCCTTATCTCCTTGATCATCTGCATGGCCTGAAGACCAGATTTGTAAATTTTACAATTAGGAGACGTGTAAATGCCCGTAAAGTAAACACCCCAATTGCAAAGTATCATTGGTACTGAATGACCCAACAATCAAGAGAAAAAAACTCACCCTGGTCTTACTATCTTCAGCAAAGCTGGCCTTCACAAACATGGCACCCAAGGCAAAGCCAAGGTTATTGTCCGTGTCACTAATACAGAACTTCCATCGTGGGAGACAGGTCTGAGGAAAAAGAAACAAGGTCACCCGGGGAGTCCTGATCCAGGGTCCTTATTACCCAAGATCATGGCAGCTTATTGATCCTTACTCCTTAACAGTCACCAATTAAGGTTTGGCCAATTATTTCAAAAAGGACCAACAAAGATAATTGTCATTTGCCGTTCTGTGGACGTGTAATTGTTCTTTTGAAAGCAACTAAAAAATCCCAGGAAATCAAATATGTAAATGGGCATGTTTGAGGAGGACAAAAGTAAAAAGATCTGAAATGCAGAAACAATAAAGGAACACAAGCTTGTGCGCTCGAGAGCAGGATCCTAGCTTCCTCTGTAACCAATGTGTATGTACAAATGTTATTTCTTACACAAATGTCTTTTTTTTTTACTATAGACAAGTCTGTCAAATATTTCAACTTTTTACTATTTTTCCTCATCATTACTATTGATTATTATTATTATTATTGATTATTATTATTATTGATTATTGATTATTATTGATTATTGATTATTATTATTTATTATTATTGATTATTATTGATTATTATTATTAGCTACAGAGATGGGGGAGAGTCTTCGGTGGATTGGAGCAAACACTATACTTTTTGTCCACACACAGATTAGACCAGAGCTGTACCCGGCAAACCTTAAGAGGGGTTAATTTATCTGACCCCATAATGAATAACTTCTGTTTATTTTTCTTTTCCTTAAAATGACTAATGTATCCTCTAAGATTCTGGTGCGATTGCAGAACGCCGACTGGAGACACGAGAGCGGCTTCCTGCCATTCAACGTCTGTCACATATATCAGGGCAGATAAGCCAGCTCTGGGTGGCATGAGGGGGAGGCTGGATAAAGGAGGGGCAGGAAGTGGAGGCTCTAGCGCTAATGCCCAGAGAGATTTCCTCCCCCGTACCCTCTAATAGGCAGAGGACGCTTTGTGAGTTTACCAGATCTAAAGTATAAAGGGCCATGGGAGTTTTCTGGATGTCACTAGGAATATAATACACTGATATGAAATCCAGAAACCTTCCAGGTCTCTAATCATTTAATATTTTGTCCTTAATTCATCATGCCTTTCACAGTAGTACTGACAACTTGTGCTTGCCATGTAGCCATCTCTCTGTATGGAGCTTCAAGCCACAACCGAGAGTTCAAACACCAATACTACACATGAGTCTATATAAAGGTTGGATAATTATTGTTTTATTATTCCCTATGGCTTTTGCCTTTTATTAAATTTGATTAAACAAATAAAAGGAAAAAGGAGAAAAAAAAGAAAAAAAAAAAAGAAGAAAAAAAAAAGGACTTCCAATATGGCACTGTGGTCTCTCAAAGTGGCTAACTTGGTGATAAAAAAAGTGACCAACCTAAAGAATTAGAAACTTTGATTGTACAAACACCCCTTATACTTTGTTCAAGCTGCTAAAAAACTGGCTAGTAAAGTCCAATATCTATAGTGTGAGTTTATGATAAATAAGATGTTTTGAATCCATGAATTGGAGGTCTTGCCAGTGATAAGAAACCATACTACTAAAATGACTAGATATATCTAAATCTCCTGGGCAGGATGCTGCAGTTACATGGACGCCATTGTGTTATGGATTGCTCGTGCCAATGAGTGCTCCTCACCTTCTTGGTTCCATACATGACTTCAATGAATTTCTCATCTGCATCTTGGAACCTCTGGTCTAGGAAAGAGCTCGCCTTCCTTACCAGATTCCACATCATGTAGTTATTGAGGATCCTGATGGGAAAAGAGAAAAAAAAAAAAAGTTAAATAAAAAGAACCAGCTCACGGTTACCCCAAAGCAAAGCCTTACGCTGCGTCCTACCTCTTATCCGTGACATTAATGAGTGAAGACACATCTACAAGGTACTCCTTGGCATAAACAACCACTGGTTCAGATTCATTGAGCTCCACCGGATGGAAGACCGTCTGAAGGAAAGGCATCCAGTCAATGACTGGCACGAGGTGCTACAAGAAACACAAGAGATGAGCCTTAAACATTGCTCCATCATTCAAGTCACATTCTTGGAAGGACACTGCAAGGATTTGGAACAGTCTGTACTGAAATCTAAGCTTTTCACATGAAAAAAAGGTTTAGGAAACGCCATAAAATTAGTCTAAAAGGTTAAGGTTTGTAAACCCCAGTTCTGAGGCCAGATACTGGTTAATCTTAAAGATATTCCAGTATGAGTACACGTGATTAAAGAACCACTAGATTGTCTTATGTATAGTATGCTCCTATAAAGAGCTTGACTTGATAATGTGCAAAAAGTTTCTACAAAATGTATTACAAAAACAGCCCCATTTGTTCCTAAAATGACTACACAATAGGGGAAAGAATAACCATGGCTACTGATAAGATCACTATACAGTTCTGTTGAAAGCGCCCATGACACGCCAAGTCAGATCAATATACAACTTCTCTAAATATTATTTTACTCTTGAGGCTGCTACGCCACTACTACAGTGGTCCTTTAATGGTGTGGATTTTATATGTGAAATAGAAAATATTGACCTTCATTGTCCACTTTGTGATCAGGACATACCACACCTTCTCAAATCCCCCTACCTGTAGCTCCCCAGCCGTGATCTTGTGGTAGAGGACCTCCTCGTCCCTGCGCTTCTCCTGAGGAATGGTGATATTGGCTAGAGCTGTTTCAAAGTCCAGGACCTCCTGCATCTGCTGCCTTGTGGTGTCTTCCGAGCCCCCCAACAGCACACCAAGCTGGACCATGAAGTTCAAGTAAGCTGTGAGCACCTGGTGGAAAAAGAACATGTTTTTGCCAGGTTCAAGATATTCCCCTCTACCCAGAGAGCTCAAGAGCCGGAGATCCAGAGCAGGACTCACCTTATCATTCTCAGTTTTATTCAGATAGTAGTTCCTTGATGGTAAACCAAGCCCGGACTGGTCAATCTGAATATCAATCACAAAAAAAGATTTTTGAACATGAGGAAATCCCAAATCATAAAAAAAAACACTTCTTTGGCCGATTCCTTCCCAAGACCCTTATGGTGTCAGTTGACAAAAAATGCTATTGTTTTAATTATGCGCTGATCATTAAAGGATTTATAATAGCAATATTCCATTTAAATTCACTTTCAAATAGTATCAGCTTACAGCTAATCTAGGTAGGTCACAGCGGGAGAAAGGATTCAGCAGGGGGACATCTCTAAAGGGTTTTCAAGAACAATATTAAATCAATAAAAGTCAACAAAAATCATTTGTAAGTTGTTGTCACTTTAATACAGCAATTCTCCAGCCAATGGAGAACATTATTATTAAACTGTGCTTCAAAACCTTAGAAATGTCCTTGACAAAGCGCCCCCCCAACTAACTTATAATGGGGAGACCACCAGTAGCAGAGTCTAAACTTAAAAAAATAAAGCAATATTCAACATTCGTGTCAAATATTTTAGTTGGCCATTAATATCTAACTTTTCCTAAGGCATTGCCATGTCCGCACAGGTCATCGTAGTTCGCCAACTCTCCAGTAAGCGGTAATTTACTTCCTCTTTTACGCAACAAAAAGCAAATTACATTTTTGGGGTGATAAAGTTTTACAAGAATGTTAAACCTCTAAAAAGATGAAAAAAATAATTGCCCTAAAATCCCTGGATGAACCCGGATGGGCGCCGTGCCAGTTGTGCAATGACGGCCCTCACCTGGATGGGCGCCGTGCCAGTCATGCAATGACCACCCTCACCCGGATGGGTGCCGTGCCAGTCATGCAATGACCACCCTCACCCGGATGGGCGCCGTGCCAGTCATGCAATGACCACCCTCACCCGGATGGGCGCCGTGCAAGTCATGCAATGACCACCCTCACCTGGATGACATTGCTGTTAGAGTTCTTCGAGTCCGCGCTCACAAAGATGGAGAAGAATGGGGAGGTGCGATAGTGAGCGGTAATCAACTGGAGGGTCTCCTGGAAATTGTTTTTGTCCCACGGCCCAGTAATGTTCCAGCCCCCGAGCTGAAATATACAAGGAAGAGTTAGGAATGAGGTTCCAGTATTTCCTAAAATATCTCTAATGGACTGCACAATGTGGCCAGATAGACACAAAAACTACAACTACCAGTGTATCAGGTCACTATAGTGGTCACATGATAGGTTAGTAAATAAATTAATTTAGTTAATAAAATTAGCATAAAATAGTAAATTAAGAAAATCTTGTCAATGGAGATCTAAAAAAAAAAAAAAAGAAAAAAAAATGGATGTGAACTTTATTGTAGCAGACTATAGCAGTTATTTCAAAGAGTATGATCCTACAGTTGATCTTTGTCTCCACCCTGATAATACTCACATGGGGGAAGGTATTGGGCGAAGACATATGTAAAATGTTTCCAAAAACAACATGATTCAATAAAAGACCCACAATCCTTTGTAAGCTGCTCTCAGAGAAAAAGCTTGGTGCCACTTTAATACAGCAAATGTACATGAATAACCAGGGACTGGGGGTATCTTCCCCTGGACTGGTCACTCACTGGCAATTCTGTAGGATATGTTATGCCCAGGAGGCTGTCCTATCTGTTCCAAACCCCTAGTGTCAGAATTGGAGTTTTGGGAAGCATTTGTTGGTATCTATAATGCTAAAGTTCAAATGTAAGTTTTAAACAAGTCACATTGTTATTAGCAGCATAGCAAGTTTTTAAAAATGGAAAAGAATCCAATAAAACCAGACTGGATGCCCAATAAAGAGCCTCTAATCAGTCATGATGGCACACATCTAAGATTTATATGTGGATTTCCTTAAAGGGCCACACACACACATCAAAAGTGTTCCATCATGCATCTGAAACTTTACAGTGGTGAAAATGCATGTTAAATATGCCTTAACTTCGGCTCCTAAAGTCCTGTCAATGTGTTGTACAACCCGGAGAGCTGTTCATTGATATTTGGGACCTTCCGTGGCGGTGGGTGGAGATTATAACGCAGATACAACCCTTTATTTAAACCATATACATTTGTTTGCCTATATTTAAAGGGTCACTGTTGTCCAAAAACGTCAATTTATCCACAAAGCAAATACAAGAGCAATATCGAAAAACAAAAGACTCCCCCCCCCCCCCCCCCCCCCCCCCGCGCGCGCTCTAGATAACGACAGCAATTCAGTGACGTCAGGTCCCAACAGCACAACCACAGCGACTGGATTACATTTGATTAATTTATCTTCTAATAATCATATTTTCCAAGGGGGAACAAAAATCTGCTTCATGAATTGTGGCTGTTATAAAAGATGTGTATGAGCCAGACTGTAAAGCTCTGCTATCAGGACCGAGGAGGTTAACTTTCTTAATTAGCTGCACCTGGTCAGCCCTGATTTGAGACTGCTCCTGGAGTATGGGAGATGCTGTTTATGGACTGATTGTTTGCAGTTTGTCTGGAGAAAGACCCACACAGTGAGACCGCAGCCTGGAACTTGTGACTGCTTGGAGCAGAGTGGAGACCTGGAATTCGGAAGAATATACAGGACAGTGATAGTTAAAAATTTATTGCACCTTTTGTTTTGCTCCACCCAGGTTTAGCTGAATGAGAGCTGGTTAGTGAGGAAACTCAGGCAGTGCTTCAGTGGAAACTAGGAATATTTTAATTGATTTGTTATCTTGTATCACTGGATATATTTTAGTAGAACTTTAGTATCACCTCCTACTGGAACAAACTAAGCGAAGATTGCCAACTTGTTACAATATAAACAAAAACAAATAAACAACATGCTCTTAAATGCATAAACACAGTTTGGGACTACAGTGGCCCTTTTAGCTTCGATAAGACGCAGTGATACTCACCTTCTCTATGAGGATTTGCAGCGGCTTGGCCCCCAGCTCCTCTATTTTGGTCTCATTCAGACAGGCCTGGAAGTACTGCTGGGCCTTGCGCTCGGCCGTGCTGGTGAAGTTCATGGTGGTGTTTTCTAGGTTGGAAAATATAAAAATTTGTAATTTCTTGTAAAACTGAAAACCGAAGATCTGAAAAACCTGGCAGTTAAAGATATTCTAGGTGCTGTGTCCCTTTAACTGGCAGAGGAACCAGAAACACTAGTTATGAAGCACAGGCAGGTCTTTGCAGTGTTTGTGACAACATGGAAAGTTGGGATTAGTAAAAAAATAAAAAATAAAAATCTGTAGGTGTTTTTATTTGATGATCGGAAGTGTGCGGATTAGCAGTAAACACAATCTGTTATTTGTAGCACAGGCTCGGGGGCCAGTACCGGGAGGCTCCAGCTGCACAGAACATCTGGCTCCTATTAATGTTTCATGAGATTCTTTAGTCGCCCCTAACATCAATACACTGCGCCGCCGCAGCCCCACTCACCCCCTCACTTTCTCTGGTTGTGGGAAATTAAACTCACATTGCACCCATACCAGTTACATATACAACCTGGGACCCCGCTGACTCCTGCCCATGGTGACTAAGCTGCGCTATAGCCCAACTCACATTCCAAGAGACCAGATGGTGTCTAGCAGGGAGGGAGCGCGAAGCCGAGCAACGCCATGTATATCACATACATAGCAGCAATAGGACACCATCCGATCATACAATATATATATATATATATCCCTTCTACTGGAAGCAATGAACTGCCAGTCTCCTAGTCATTGAAAGAGTTAAACTTATTTTAATGAAAACTTTGTACTTATTTATATATTACTACAAAATGTCAGACTGCTTCTGTATTGTGTGCAAGACTTTTCAGGAAATTATTTAATCCAATCTTGGCACAGGCGGATAATGCAAGTCCATGGATTCTCCAACCAACATTACAGCTACATGCAAGGAGAAAGGCTTATAACTACGTTAATTTATAAAGTACAGAAAATAAAAACCAAGATTTTGTACAGTATTAACACATTCATTAATGTCCCAGAAGTCTCTACTTCTGGCTCCTAACTTTTTTTGGGGGGAGAAAACTCCTACATTTGGCTCCTAAATGTTAGGTGTGCTAAAGTCCGATGTGATCTTACAGGTCAATAAATGACCCGGCCACGCAAGGCTGTGGGCCGAGTACAGGGAGAGATAAAGGGACAGTAGTTATTGCAGAAATCAGAACCATAAAAAAAATGACACATTTTATAATTTAATGCCTTTAATAACCAAGAGTAAGAGGAGGCTTTTCAGATGGTTTAAGCTCCATTATCTATGGCCAACAACTCAGGGAGAGATCAGGAGAAGGACTATGGCCAGTTTGTGAAAGTCCCCATATGGCCTCTCCACCATTCAATAGAGGGTTTAAAAAGGAAGAAAAGGTGTTTTTTTATTTATTTATGCTGAATTGGAGGAGTTCTAATAAATTGAAGTCAGGCTATTTCAGTGTGTTTCCTCTGCCAGAATCCGTAATGAGCTCTGTACTGCATGGACCAATGAATAAATTAGGGCAGGGGCTTTCAGTGATTGAATCAGGCAGTGACTGTCACTAACTTCTTGACTATATTCTAGAAACTAACAGCCTCATTAAATTGGAGCAACGTGTTAACACTTAGCACGCAAATAGCGCCAAGATGACCTTTACGAGCTAAGATGCCTCGTCATGTTTGCGTGTTAACATGCAGGGCGGCCGAGAATAGGCTACGTGGAGAGCTACGCTGAACAAATTAGCAGTTATGGGCATGAAAGAGCAAAGGATTTATGCGCGCAAAGTTCAATTCGGCTATTAAAGTGCAACCTGGTCGCTCGCGAGCAAGCACGTAACATGCAAATGGAGCCCAGAGGCCAATGTGTGCTCGAGAGCACCCGCAAAAGGGGTTAAGTACAATTGCATAGCACTTCTAATGTAAATAAAATCCCTCTACTGTAAATTTATTAAGGGAAAGTGATGTTAATAGCACAACATTGTCAAGCCCGCAAATCAGCCCTGAAAAATACTTAATTTCATGTTCATATTTCGTGTTTTATCGGATCCCTGCAATTAATGTGTTGCGACATATACGGTCACTCGCGTGAGAGAATATCATATATACGGCTTTAATAGTATTGCATTATATCTGGCCTGTGGGTCTGAGTGCAAACTGGATTTGAAAAACGCAGGACTTGGAAATCTACCCTCCCCTTTTCAGTGATGTAACGCTTACGATCTCTTTCCATTAGCTCCATCTGAACCCGTAACAACGATATTGCTTAATTGTTTGTGTGCGAGCGTGCATGTCTGGCAGCCGCAAACTGGTTTACGAGATGGCTCTCGCTCGTAGCCCTTTCTAATTTAATAGCAACGTAACTCTGCTAAATTTGAAGCACGCAGCCCTTACATTTTGGACTTATGAGGCTGGAATTTAATATGGTTCTAATGCAATAGCTGGTCAAATAGCTCCGTAGGTAATGCAGCTTTCTGTGGAGCTAAAGGACCGGAGTTCAATTCTCCATAAAGACAGATATTTTTCTTTCTTTTTTTTTTTCATATTGTGAATACCCGGTATGTTTTTTAGGTTATTTATTAAAAGCATGTCTTTTTAATCAGTTTACAAATAAAAAAAAACTAAATTATATATATTTTTCTATTTAAAAAAAAAAAAAAATTGTATAACCCGTTGCAATTCTATTTATGTGAATTATGTTTTCTTTTCATTTCCACACAAAGTGGAAGTTCTGTGTCCGGGCGTCACAACCGCAGGACCTCTCCCTCAAACCAGGACACAGGGAAACTAAGTCTGTAAGAACTTATCTGATTGTTTTAAATACCTGGAAAGGGAGGGCTGTGAGTGCAAAGGGCAGCAGAGTACAGGGAGCATTAAAGGGCCACTGCAGTGTTATTATAAAGGGCTGCCTATAGAATGGGCAAGTCCAGCTTGAATGGAAAAACCTTATTAAAAAACTTTTACGGAGCATTTAAACAACTTTTTAATCATGTCCCCCCAGGCTGTATGTACTCCTCGCTAAACCCCTTGAATGATGTACTGTATAGCACTGAGAACCACCCAGAGGGGAATGCTCTCCAATCAAACATACTGTACTTGCAGTATGATAGTGGGAGCCACCTAGAGAGGAATACTCTCCCGGCATACTGTACTTGCAGTATGATAGTGGGAGCCGCCCAGAGGGGATTGCTCTCCAATCAGACATACTGTACTTGTAGTAGGATAGTGGGAGCCGCCCAGAGGGGAATGCTCTTCAATCAAACATACAGTACTTGCAGTATGATAGTGGGAGCCACCTAGAGGGGAATACTCTCCCAGCATTCTTTACTTGTAGTATGATAGTGGGAGCCGCCCAGAGGGGATTGCTCTCCAATCAGACATACTGTACTTGTAGTAGGATAGTGGGAGCCGCCCAGAGGGGAATGCTCTTCAATCAAACATACAGTACTTGCAGTATGATAGTGGGAGCCGCCCAGAGGGGTTTGCTCTCCAATAAGATATACTGTACTTGCAGTATGATAGTGGGAGCCACCTAGAGGGGAATACTCTCCCAGCATTCTTTACTTGTAGTATGATAGTGGGAGCCGCCCAGAGGGGAATGCTCTCCAGGCATACTGTACTTTTAGTGGGATAGTGGGAGCCGACCAGAGGGGAATGCTCTCCAATCAGACATACAGTACTTGCAGTAGTATGGGACTATAAAGTGTATTTGTGTACATTGCTAGCAGCTAATGTTACACTCATGTCTGCTACTAATGGGTGTATTACAGAGTGGTCTTAATCTGATAAAACAATAAAATAATATAATAAACTACATCCCGTTTTTCTGTTTGTTTTTTATTTATGGACAGGAGGCAAGGGGGGGTTAAACCATTGCACTATATAGAAATTGACACCTACTCCCTTCCATGCGCATGCTCAAATCAGGAAGCTCAATAACTGCAAAGCCTGCACAGAAATGTAATCCCACAGGGACTATTATTGCTATTTTGGGGCAGATAACAGGATTTACTCTCATTGTAGGACTACATAGGGGATGCTCTCTCTCAGTGGTAAGCCATTTACAGACCTCAGATACCTGCGGGGTCCGTGTGCAAAAACGAATGAGCTGGAATATTTACCCCTATAAATATCTCACAGGCGCAACGCCAGCTCGAACATGCCATTAACCCTCACATATCCGGACTGGTTAGACCAAGCATGGCCTTGTATGCCCTTATCTACTAAGCTGCACAGACTGGATGTGTCCTCCAGCAGTGATTGATCTAGTGGCATCACAAATAGTCTGAATATATATCTTAACCCTTTCATTGGCAGTGCATTGCTAGCGCTCGGTCAGTGAAAGGGTAACTTGATGAAATCGAATAGTCATTAAATTTTTTCTTGCATCACATAGGTCACAACCCAGCTGATCACTTTATATTAAATAGAAGTACTATTTGCACTGTGCTGAAGAAAAGCAGTGCTGCCCAACCCCATAATTGAACAGCGACATAGAAAAGGACAATAGAACGTAAAATGAAACGGGCCAAATAAACCTAGAGGTGAGCAAGTGACCAATAAAAGCGTGTCAAATATATAGAAATACGGAGCAAATGTGGCTTTAAAGGGCCTCGGTCACCCCAATAGGAAGTGGATTTGATTTTAAAGAACCTTGTAGTAGCAGTTTTTCTTTATGGTAAATCATTTCTGAGATATTTAAAATGGATAGTGCGCTTCTTGTATGCAAATGTACGGCAACTATGTGCTTAAGAGTGGGAGAGGGGTAAAACTGCCAGATACCATTAAGGGTCTTTTACCCCTACACAGACAAGCAGACTTATCCTAACTAGTAAATCAAAGTAGATAAATATGCATGAGCCGCCATTTGCATATAAATAGAGCAACATGGAATTTCCCAGGACTAAATTTGTTTTAGGGGGAAAAAAATGGATAAAACATAGCCAGTTTTCATGCCCTAAGAATACTAAGCTGTGATGGCCTCCTGTCCTTGGGCTGTTATCAGAGCGCAGGTAAGTGCTGCCAGGCGCAGCAGGAGGGGCAATCACATGGCTCCCATGGATACAGGAGCCAGATATGAGCCTCACAGCATCTTATGCAAACAGAGGCCTCTTATCAGTTGTGTTCTCAGTGAAGGTTGTCCTGGGGGGGCATGGAGGGGGGGGGGGGGGGGGCACAGCTGCTGCTGGAGACTGAACCAGATCAGTTCCACCAAGGTCACAAAAACATCATACATAGGGGACTATGGGAGTCACTCACTTAAAGTGACAGCACCCATATAACCAAGCTTGAAAGTTTGGTCATTTTAACTCTTCCACTCTAATAACCTGTTGTAATTATAGTAATGTATAAGTGTACTTTGCTATGACCACGCTGTGTCACTTTAAGAGTACGGTGACATGGGTGATTTGTTGTTTGCAGCAGATCTGTACAGAAGTACTGAGGGTGCGGCTGGCAGCGGTGTAGAGAATACACAAGTATCAAGACAGACTACAAATGGGTAAAGCAATATCTGCTCAAACACTGCAAATACCTGTATTATAGAAAAACAAAACAAAAGTAGCTCAATATTTTGTGTGTAATATCTGAACATTTATTTATTTCCTAGAACTCTGAGCTGTCACCGATCACGAACCAGAACTACACTAGGGCCTGGACCTGCCCCGCCTCGCATCAGTGAGCAGACAGCTGGGGAGCATTTCCTGCCCATCTGAGACCAGATTGGGGGGTGCTGGCGGGGGGGGAGGGGGGTATTCTCCTTCCTTTATACGTTAACAGCTGCAGACAGACATTACAGCATAGATCAGAGCGCGCACTGCCGCCATATTGCCCATGACTCACATTGTATGACCTCTGCAAGGACAAGCCAAAAGGCTACTAAACACATTTACTTCCGGCCCTTCATTTACCTTAAACTCCCTTCTTTGTGACATTTTCATCTGTCGTACAGAATCAATAAATGGCCAATATTTTTAAAATGTAAATTGAAAAACGTGATTATTCTCAAAAAATTGGTACTAAAATCAATTAGCTGTGTTATTAGTCAATTAGCTGATCATGGTGGAATTTAAGTGCTACTTTTACAAGGCAAAAAATTGTTTCACATTAAATGTTTTAGGTCGGTAACTTATTTGTATCCACCTCAATGGGAATGTGATACAATGTACACCTTCTCAGAGGTATATGACGTCACTTTTGCAGCCTCATTTTCTTCCTGCTCAATCGCGCATGCTGCCATATTTCACACTTGTGGCTTAAGGGTACACGCACATCGGAGGGGCTTCACGCTACTAGATACAGCACGCTAGCATGAAAAACAAAATGTTAAAGGGATATGGAAAGCTCCTGGATGTTACCATGTATATATTATCCCTGTATCTTTAGAAGTGCTTGTAAGCTCTGTTTTTACTGCAAAAAAAAACAAACAAATGGTTCCTGTATGGGTCTGCCCTCCATTGTACATGAAGACACAGACTGAAGTACAGAGTTTCAAATAAGCCTGTCTGTGATCTCTCTCAAGCAGCAGGTTGCAGAATGTTGTCACTGATTGGTTGTCACTGATTGGTTACTATGAGACCGTGAAACCTCTGAGATACTTAAGGGAGAAATCAGTGAAGTACTATTTTTGTTTTATTAAAAATTGCTTAAAGCATATAAAACAAATATCCACAGATATTCTATATCGAGTTAAATCCAGAAACCTTCTGTATCCCTTTAATGTGCAACACAAGGGACAGAACAATCCAGAAATCCTGTGTGATCTAGTTATGACAGTTTACTCCCCGCCACCCTGAACCCCAAAACTTAGAGCAAAATACAGTACCAGGCACTGAAATGACCAACACAGAACAGAATCTCCAATGGAAGCAGACTGGTAATGCAGCGAGCAGCGAAGCATGAGAAGGATTATAGGGGCACCGCTACTAGGCATTTAATATGAAACTGGTCAAAGATCAGATTCAACTGCTGCTCATCTCCAACCACTATAAGGTCCTAGTATTGGATACTACTTGTCTAAATAAAATTAACTTTCAAGATTAAAACATGCAGCTCCTCTAGTTGGGCTATTCTAGTTAACAATGCACCCCTTGGAGCCTCTACTGCCCCATCTTACCCCCCCCTCTCTCCTATCTACCTTGGAGCATGTAATGCCCCATCATGCCCCTCTCTTACCCTAACTTTGTGCCTCTACTGCCCCATCACACCTCCTCTCTCCTACCTAACTTGGAGCCTGTACTACCCCATAATGCCCCCTTTCTCTTGCCCCTACCTACCTTGGAGCCTCTACTGCCCCATCATACCTCCTCTCTTGCCCTTGCTTGGAGCCTCTACTGCCCCCCAACATGCCCTCTCTCCTTCCTACCTTGGAGCCTGTACTGTACCATCACGCCCCCTCTCTCTCCTACCTACCTTGGAGCCTGTACTGCCCCATCATGTTCCCTCTCCACTACCTACCTTGGAGCCTCTACTGCCCCTCTCTTGCCCTTGCTTGGAGCCTCTACTGCCCCCCCAACATGCCCCCTCTCTCTCTCCTACCTACCTTGGAGCCTGTACTGCCCCATCATGCTTCCTCTCTCTTGCCCTTGCTTAGAGCCTGTACTGCCCCCAACATGCCCCCTCTCTCTCTCCTACCTTGGAGCCTCTACTGCCCCATCATGCCCTCAATTCTCAAACATTCCTCACTCACCCAGAACGTGTTTCATGATGGCCTGATTGTGTTCCCAGAGCTCATTAAAGGTGCCCCATCGCGAGTGCCCGTCTGGCACAGGGTTGGCTTTGATCCAGCCGCCGCAGGAGTAGCTGTAGAAGTCCTGGCACGGATCCACAGATCGATCCAACGAGCTCAGGATGGAGCTGGTGATGGAGACGCAGGACTCTGTCAGGCACACGCGATTCTCTGTAACAAACGCAGGAGAACATGAAATGATGGGACGAACCCAGCCACGGAGTGACCACCACAGAAGTGTAAGTGTGCAGATCTAAATACAGTTTAATCCTTGGATTGGGCACTGCCGCTGTTTAATGTATGTGGCTGGATCGGATATTCAGCCATTAAACTCTGGGATCTTAGGGACACAACTTGTCACCCGCTATACTCCATACTCATGCACACAGTGGAACCCCCACCAGTTACCCCACATACAATATCAACATACGGTTTCTGTAGTGTAGTCCCAGGGCGAGGAGACATGCCAGGAGCCCAATGGCCAGGATCGCCACCAGCGCTAGAAGCCTCTTCTCTACATGCGTCCTCTCCATCCAGCAGCCATGCCTCTGGCGCACGCCTCGCAGGTTAACCTACCAAAACATATTGCTAGTTATAAGATTTGGTTTAAAGAGACAGAATTTATATTGAAAGAACCCTGATAAAAATGCACCTCAAATCCTTAAAAAGGACCATAATGTTTTGGTTTTTTTTGCACAGTATATTTATACACATATCTATATATTTGTTTTAATAACTAGTTCCCAATTATTCAAATTGTTTAAAATAAACATGCATACAGTTCCCTCATATTGACATATGTTTTATTTAACCTAAAGCACATACTACAGATGTACTTTTTTTTTTTTTTTTATAGTAAAGAAAAAAAAAAAAGTTTCCCTACTAGGATTTGAACACAGGACTTTCACCATAAGACAGCTTTACAAGTAGTTACAAATCGCTTACCAGTGGATCAAAACTCCTACACCTGATTTTAATTACTATGCATAATGTATCACGTAGTGCAGATCTCATTGATCATTCAGGCAGAGGCAACACACTAAAATTGCTGAATTCATGGAGTTCTGATCAAAAGTAGTCAGGCTTTTTACCTTTTCCACATGCTTTTTTCAAACCAATAGTGCAAGATCATGCCATAAACACATTTCATATAGATCTAGCGTGTTATCCTTAAGCATAATGTGCACACACTGTCGGGAGTAAGGGGTGCTTTATACCCCTCCCACTGGCCTCTGATGTGTTAAGGTGGATTATAGCAGTTAGCAGCATATAGCTATGATATAGAAAGTGTTATACAGATGGGGCACCTGTAGGAGGTAGGAGATCAGATTGGGGGATCTTGGGGGGGTGAGGGGAGCACCCCCCCCAATCTGATCTTTTACCCCCCCCCACCATGTGCCCCATTCAGATCTCCTAAAATGACCCCCAACCCCCCACCCATGATAGTGAGTGCACACGATGCATAAGGATATCATGCACACATTCAATTGTAGTCAAATGCATAACCAAGCCAAAAAAATAATAATAATAACTGTTATCTAGAACTTTTCACCCTGTATCTCTTTTTCTTAGCTAGTTTTACTTTTAAAACCCAAGTTATTGTTGCATCAAGAGGAGAAAACAACCCCTAAACTGTCACATTGTAACAAGGTTTGGCCAATAATATTCCTATATTAGAGCATCATAACCCACCCAGCAAAAGTTTGCATAAAAAAACAAAAAAAAAACACAAAACACTGTTGCAGGTGATGTTGACACCCTCAGGGTTGAGCTAGGCTTCTCAGAGTATGGTTTTGTAAATAAAAATTTACCCAGTCCATGTGAGCATGCTTAGATTAGCAGCCAATCAGCAATGTTGAATGCAGCCAGCATAGAGGATTATTACACTGGGTCCTTAAAGGACCATAAATCCATACTCAAGTAAAAATGCTTGATCGGTTACACGGTTGTTCCTTAGACATACACATTCTCCTTGATAAATTCTGACAAATTATAATTGTGCTGAAACCAAACATTTCAGCTTCTTCATATTCTAATCTGTCTTTTAGGCGATTGAGCATTTATGGTCCTGCAATGACCTGCAAGAGCAAGCCATGGTCTCTGTGCGTGTGTGTGAGTGCATGCAATTTACTGGGGCTGGGGAGGAAGTATCAACAGGGATGTAGGTAAAAATTTGTGAATGACGGGACACCGACCTTGTTCTGGTTATTCTAGAAATCTAAGGGAAAGCTGCAGCTCAATCCCCAGACCGTAAAGATACAATGTATAACTTTTGATAACTTTACCTGGTAATTTCAGGGGGTGTCAACATTGATAGAAAACAGTTTGCAAATGCAATAAATTCAGCAAACTTCAGGGTAACTGTTTAAATGTTTGTTTTGGTATTTTTTCATAATGCATCTGACAGCTGGGTTATTAAACTACCAATTCTCCTCTAACTTGAAGATGCCTTTAAGTGTCACACACACTCCGGTTGCACACTGAAGATAAATTACATGAACTTTTAAATCCACAACAATAAGTCTGGGTGTGAAGGTCCCTTTAAATAAAAGCAGCTACTAATATATTAAGTGTCACTGCCCATGTGTCTGTATATAATATCCAGTCCGCGTCTTTAGCGTGCTTAGGAATTACTCAGCTAAATGATTTAGTCTGTTTGCAGAATTCAATCCCACTTAATAAGGAGGATTAACCACTAGGGGACGTCCGATTATATGGCGGCAGCTTCATTACAGCCCAATAAAAGGCGCATTATATTTCTAGTTTAACAGATTACTTAATGTGATATTTGCCAACTAGTTCTTCACAACAGTATATTGTAAATATTTGACATTAAGAACAAAGTGTTTCAGTTTATTACACACACCCACATATTCCCTTTTCTGCATCCTTTATATAAATGGCTTTCCTGGAAAAGGCTTCCTAGGAACGAGATTACTCATCCATAAGGCATCTGGTGGCCAAAGCACAACAGGTGTCTGTAGTGACCGTGCGCAATGTGCCGGGGGGCTCGGTACCAAGCGTGACGTAGAATCGCTGCACAGAACGACCAACAGGAAACGCACACAATGCCAGGAAACTGGAAATAACCTGGAGATCGCCCGCACCTGACCGGCCCCACATTCCTGGAATAATTCACAGGGAAAACCCGGAGGGCAGGACCAGGCAAGAGGGTACGGGGAGGAAAGGACGGTACTAGGCATATAATACCCCTGTGTATTTACTTTTATATTTTGTATTTTAATAAGTGCTTTGTTTTTTTACTGCGCAAATAGTCCCTTTGTTCGGCTGGATAGGGAGTGTAGTGTCCTAGCCTATCAGGGACCACATGTCCCAGGGAGCAGCATGCTGTAGTGTTTTCGGAGTCATGGAGCCTCATAGGCTAGGACACTGCCCACTACAGACACTATTTTATTATTAAATGCTCATAAGCTCTGTAGGGCTGGATGTGTAGGCCCAGACATGGACTGTTTGTATACAAGTCCAGGTCAGTAAATCGATACCCCGGGACATTCTATACCTAGTAACATCCAGGGACCGCACGTCCCTTTATCTTGCAAAGTTCAAACTGGCCACAGTTCCATTGAACTAGTCTGTAGACCATCTCACGTTCCTTGGGTTCTGGTGGTCTACAGACCCCAACATCAAGCGGCAGTTTAGGACAGTTCAAAGACTTATGAAATTACAAACAACTTTTTAAAGTCAACAAGCCAGGGTAAGGATAGTAAAACAAAAATTCCCGTATAACGTGATCTGTTGGAGAGCAGACAAGAGTCTCATGCAAAAAGTATATCTACTAGGTCTAAAATATGCACAAGAAAAACCAACATCTGATCATCATAAGAGGGCCCCTCATTACAACAAGCAAATAAAAAAAGGTATCTAGAAGTCCTAGTGTGGGAGATAGAGAGTAACTTATTGGGGTATGGTCATCCATAGGAACGTCAGACTATTTGGGGCAGGTGCTCCCACCAGTTGAGACCAAGATCTGACTCTGTGATCCTATGGACTGAAGCAAGGCAGCCCATCTGTCAGATACTGCCCCTCTGAGCTCCCTCAAGTTCTTGTTCATGGTTTCAATTACCTCATCTATCCATCTCCATTTTTGCCATGCCCTTCTTGTGTCTTCATCTTTCCCAGCATCAGGAAATTGGTCTTCTAAAATATGGCCAAATATTTGGGCTTTAGCATCATGATCGAACCTTTCCGTTTAGAGTGGCTCGAAATTAAGGATTAAACACCAACACATTTCCATTTTCAATTCGTACCATAAAAAGTTCATGCCCACGCCATTTTGTTTCCAATCAAGACTCATTCATGGATCACAATTTCACCTCTAGAAAAAGCTATGAGATTTATTGGGCTTGGCTGGTACAGACTTGACCCTTCACAAGCTCATACCATCAGTTGCACAATTCTCCTGGGGGTGGGTGTTGAATGAAAAATGCACAAGAAGTGTCCAAGAAGCATAATCACCTGCCAAGACACAAGGCCAAAACCATCCACTTTAGGAGGTGAAAAACTTGGTTTAGAGCCAAGCCAAATGTGTGCACTCTTGAAAGGATTCTTGGAGGTCAAACATTTGTAGTGAAACTAAACTAAAGTGGATTATAAACCGTTTGGGACAGATATGCGAAAATTAATTTACACCCAGTAGAGGAAATGCAAAGCACCATGGGGCTCACAACATGGCGGGGCCTCTGCTACTGGCAGTAGATGAGGCATATTCATTAGATCAATGTGGCAGATAATTACTTTATAGGAAGGTTGTCTGGTCATCTACATATATTTTTGCCTTATGAACTCCAAGTCCTGTTTTTACTGCCAAAAAATAAATAAAAAAATAGTTCCTGTATGGGTCCTGCCCACCACAATATATGAAGACAGACTTATCCTAGCCTATCAAGGACCACCCATCAGCTGCATGTTATGTTTAAGTTCCTGATAGGCTAGGATATTACACATTTAGCCCTATAGTCTGTGCATATCTGTCAGCCACTGCCCCTCTGAGCTCCATCAAGCTCATGTTCTTTACTTTAATGACCTCATCTATCCATCTGTTCCCTCCTTCGTGTTCCTTCTATCTTTCAAGGCATCAGAGTCTTCTCCAAGGAATCAGGTCTCAAGTTACACCCAAAACCTTTCAGCTTCAGCCTTTCTTATCAAACCTTCCAGTGAACAGTTTGGCTTCATGTCCTGTAGTAGTAATGGATTGGATCTTCTTGCAGTCCCAGTTTCTCCATCACAAGACTATACTGTAGCTAAAATCATTATATATGGACCCCTCACTAGATTTCAGCAATTCCTGTCTTATGTTATTATTTACTTTATAAATATCAGATAGAAACAGCATTTTAAGGCCAGAATTTCAGTGTCTCAAGAGGAGCAGGTCTCAGACAGATGCATTATGGGACCTTGATGTAAGGTACATCTCATGACCTCTCCATGTTTTCTCCCCACCGGCTCGCCTCTGGACAGCTCATGTAAGCAGAGATGGAGAATGGTTTATGGATGTTTGGATGGAGGATTAAGGAAGGCTGGAGTGGAGCCAGCCAGAGTCTACTTAGAGGCACCGGAGGAGCCAGCCAGAGTGTCAAGCCGAGACCAGATACATGACTCGAAAGTATCAGAACAAGGACTGCTGTGGCTGTAACCAGACAGGAAACTTAGCACGGTGTGCTAGACAAAGCCCCCTCCCCATTAACCCTTGCAGCAGACAACTTTTAGAAAGCTGACCTATACAGGAACTATTGGTTTTATTTAAAAGCAGTAAAAACAGATTATATATTAATAAAATATAGCAGAAAATGGTACATAGATACCCAGGGATATTATACACCTCGTAACACCAGGAACCTTCCATGTCCCTTTAAGATACATTATAGGAAACACATAACCCTACAAATCTAGCATTACGGTGGAGTTTAGATGACCTTCCATGGTCACATCTCCACTCCCGGCTTCAGCTCTCTCCTGATAATCAGCTTGCGTCTCCAGTTACGTCTGGATTATGTATCTCGTATCAAGGAGCTTTGGATGACCAGTTTTCTTTGAATAAAGTGTTTATAAAAGAATCGTATCGCCCCTTAACCCCATCGCTGCCAGTGCAAGCACTATTGCAGCATTCAGCTCTCTGGTATTTACCAGGATTATACAACAGTCTTCTGGCAGCTAAGTGGTTAAAAACAACAAAAATTATGAAATGTCATAAACCTGGCCTCAGACCAGTGATCTGTGCCCATAAATCTAGTTCTACGCTCACATAATCAGGTTGCATCTCTCCAGTACTTGTCGGGCTTCAGTCTCACAGACTATTTATAACCTGAGAGGATCGGGTGCGTCCACGGTCAGACCAGGCACGTCATGCGACGTAGAGAGGCCTGGGGCACAAATCACAGACACAGTCTCCTGCGGTCTTACTTCTTGTTGTCAGAGCAAAGAAGAACATGTTTCCTGCTTTACATTATAAAGACACTGCCAGGGAATCGTAATGACATCTACACGTGCTACGGAATTACACGGGTTCAAGTCTCAGCATGCCAGGCAAGGGCCAACAATACTACGATGGCAGAATAAATCTGGCAAACCTGAGAGTACGAGCTCAGAGCAAAGTGAAACGCGTGATGGTACCAGTAGGCTGAGCCAGACAGGACAAGCACGCATTTCACCTCTCTGGTCCGAGACTGTACTATTTGGTTCAGTCTACTGGAACCATGACACATTTCACCTCTTTGCCCTAAGACTGTACTCTCTGGACCAGGCCTACCTCTACGTTTATGAAGTTGGTTCAGCTTACTGGTACCATCTCATCAGAGCAGAGTACAATCAATGTAAAGAGGTGAAATGCATGATGGTACCTGTAGGCTGAACAAGGCCGGACAAGCACGCATTTCACCTCTTTGGTTCAGTCTACTGGAACCATGACGCATTTCACCTCTTTGGTTCAGTCTACTGGAACCATGACGCATTTCACCTCTTTGGTTCAGTCTACTGGAACCATGACGCATTTCACCTCTTTGGTTCAGTACTGGAACCATGACCCATTTCACCTCTTTGGCTCAGTCTACTGGAACCATGACCCATTTCACCTCTTTGGTTCAGTCTACTGGAACCATGACCCATTTCAACCTCTTTGCCCTAAGACTATACTCTCTGGACCAGGCCTACCTCTACATTTATGCGATTGCTCTGATAAGATGGTTCCAGTAAGCTGAACCCGAGTACAATCAATGTAAAGAGGTGAAATGTGCGATGGCACCAGTAGGCTGAATATTCTGGGGGATCTCAAATTAGAGAGACCAATAAGAACCAATTGGCTCATCTAGTCTTCCAAATGCCTAATTGGGTTTTCATTAATCGTTCGGACAGAGATATCCATATAAGATCATTCTTGGACGCCCTGTATGCCCAGCCACTAGAAAGTGATTTACAAAAATGTACCCTTAATGTTACACCATCTTCACTACATTGTTCGTGCACATAATGTCCTCCCTGCAATAATTGTATGTACTTTACAGACATTTTGTAGTCCTACCTACTCTAGTAATGCCACCGGTCAAATGAAGAAAACCTCCTCTGGTCTATCAGGTTTAGGACCGAGTGGGAACTCCAGCTGTGCCAGCAAAATCCATCCTAGACCCAGGCTTGAGTACATAGACATTAATATCCCATATGGTTGTATCCGTTTTAACCTGAGCTCATGTTAGTGGATACTACTGGATCTTTAACCACTTCACCGACCAGAGAACGATTGATAAAAAAGGCATCTAATAACTACCACGAGGAGACTGGTCTTGTTTTCCTAAACCGTCCATGAGAGTCATCAAAACAAACTGGAATCGGAGCTGTGTTTATGTCCTTAAAATTGGTCCAAAGTAGAAAACAATCTTACTCCAGAGAACAGACAAAATGCCCACCCTGGACCCAATCTACCGGCACCATGTACCTGGCCACAGACAGAGGTTCAAATGCCCATAATACATAAGCCTTGGTAAAACATGTCTTGCCATCTATACAGCATGGGGTCATTCACCCAGCTCCAGTGATCCCAGAAGTGCCCAGTCTAGTCTGGCATCGCCCACACCACAACATTAACTGGTTGCGACCAGTAGGATTAACCCTAGTAGCCAAACACCCAAGGTAGTAGCCAGGACTAAATGTATTACAAGATAAAAACGGTTGTGCACAAGAACTTAAGGAATCGGCACCTCTGGTCTATTTGAATAAGCAGAAGGCCACCCTGAAACTTCATCAAACCAAGCTTTTAGGTAGACAGAATGGGAAAACTACATGGGCCATGACATCTAAAAGTTTTCCCACCTATAGAGCAGGGATCTTTAATAGGACCCCTTTTGGATTGCTACCTTGAGTAGTGAAGTGGTTTGTGCACTTCAATGAAGCTGTGAGGTATACTATGTAGGGTCACCCAAGATGGGCAGGTCATAGAGAGGTCCGACAAATCAAAGTCCACTGGAGAAGGAACTGGCAACCCACTCCAGTATCTTTGCCAGCATAACCTTATTGATAGGCATGACCAAAGACAATAATAGATGTGCCTGGCTTGCATTCCATAGGGTCACGGAGAGTCTGACACGACTGAACACCTGCACAAAATAGGAAGAGCTAGGTCTGAATCTGTACCTCCGCTCGATTTGCTCCAGACCTCTAATTCATTATTATTGCATTTTTATATAACCCTCCCAAGACCTTAAATAATGTATTAAGCATGCTATCCAGAGAAGACACTATCAAACCATAAGTCTTCCTTCTTGCTCACCTTTCAACACAATTTTATTAAAATAAATTGAGTGCACACAAAAAAAAATGGGGACTGGACCTGGACTTTGGTACAAAATTTGTACCCAAGTGGATTTTTGCAATAATTGACTGCGCCTGCTATAGACGCCGTCTCCAATGAACTGTCACGGGGGAAGGAGCTACAGATGCCAACGTCAGGGCCTTCATATCTGAACAAAGTGAGAGCTTCCTGGTCATGGACCCGTTATGGGACATCACCTCTTCAAGCTCACTCCACTTCTCATTAGGTGGACAGTGAGGATCTTCCTTGAGATGACCCAAACTGAGAAGGGCTCATGTACAGAATCAAAGTGGTTGGTGCAGATTCCAATCTCTAAAATATGAATGATCAGCTGACTCCAAGTGGGTTGGACCAGTTTACTACAGATCCTGCCCATATTGGTGGTGCTACATTATTTAGCTTTCCATCAGTCTCAATGTGCAATATGAATATCTACATAAACCCATTTATTGCATCCATTTCACGTTTATACAATTCTCATTAAGGGCTTGGAATTGTGGGTAATGACTATCCTAGCTCAAGGGGTAGGGGATGAAAATGAGATCATAAAATCATAAAATTTGATACTTCAATACAAAGCAAAACCTGCTTGGTGTAGGGCACCATATTGGGTTGGGTTACAATGGATTCTTGTATAAAATTCAACAGCCATAACCCCTTATATCTGCCACAATAAGAGTCTGACTGTACAATTCTGGGGTATTCTTAACTGGGTGGATCAGAAAACAAATAGCCCCCCTGGAATTGGTTCAGTTCTCGGCTCTCTGGTGGGATCTCGGATATAAACAGAAAGCATCCTGGGCCCCCAGCTGCAGAGGTGATAAGAGCCCGGAGCGGCAATGAAGATGGGGCTGAGTCATTCTGCTTTCAGGGTTATCAGTCATCCAGGAAGGACAGATTCAGAATAATCCCAGAGACGCCAGACAAAACAATCACCCAGTGTTAACCCCCTCAGTCCTGCTGCATCTACATCCAGCGGTGGCATCCATCCCGACATGTTATTCCAACATACTGAACCAACAGGCCCATCCTATCTGCCTATTATTGATTACTAAAAGCTCAGTCTTAAAGGGATATGGAAAGAGAGTGTTACTATATAGATAAAAGTAAATGGATATACAGGGATATTATGTACTTTATTTTATTAAGTGCTTATAAAACGGATGCATAATGTCATCCCTGATTGGTTAGGAGACTGTGCAAAAAAAAATATATTTTTTCATGAGCAACAAGCTGCTTGAGAGAGGTCACGGACAGGCTAATTTGAAGCAATGTCTAAGTCTGGCCACTGCAGCTCAAGAAAAAACACAAACCGGTAAGAATAAGATTTTAAGCGGTAAAAATAGAGCTTATAGGTACACAGGAATACTCTATACCTAGTAGCACCCGGGAACCTTCCACCCGCTCCATGTTATTCACTCGATACCTTGCACCACTTTATCCCCCTTCCACCCCCAGCCCTTATTACAGGATTCCCTGGCAGGGAAGGGCTCATTAGCAGCCATGCATAGCGTGAATATATCACGGCTACTCCATACCTGTCACATGGAGGAATGCGCCGGCTCAGGTTACCTGTAGGAATGTACATCACCTGAGAGCGCAACTTCCTCCGATTAGTGATGAACACATGGCCGGAGATCTCGTTAGTGACAGGAGGACAACGCGCCCAGACTAATGACTGCTTAAAGTGACAGTGGAGATTACAAATATGGTAGAATTTGCCAACTGAGGGAGCCAATGTTATTTAAAGGCATATGAAAGGGTTTGTTTTTATATAGGATATCCCTCTAATTACTTTATGTACTTTATTTAGTGCTTAGTTTTTACTGCCTAAAATCATACAAATAGTCCCTGTATGGGTTTGCCTCTGAAGTGTATGCAGACTCTAGTACTGGATGTGTCCTAGCCTATCAGGTACCATGTCTCTGCAGCATATTGCAGAGAGATGGTCCCCGATTGGTCAGTATGAGGTACAGCACAGCCCGCACTACAATCTGTATGCAATGTACTGCAGAGACATGGCCCCCGATAGGCTAGGACACTACACATTACAGCCTTACAGAGTCTGTGTCTGCATATGCTGCAGAGGGCAGTGCCATACAAGGACGTAGTGTGATTTTCAGGTAGTAAAACCGAGATAATAAGCACTTCATAATAAAATAAAGTACATTACAGTAAATAGATACCCAGGGATTTTATAAACTAATCATCTAGGAACCTTCCATATCCCTTTAAGGCTCTAATGTCGGGTCCCGCACAAGCACCGGTGACCATTTCCTTTTCCAGTATATATAGCCGGGCATAATCCTGAATAAAAATGCTGCTTGCGCTTGGACTGCCTCTTGAATCACTTGTACAGACACAGACTGCCCCTGAATGTGGAAATGATTAAACTTCAAGGACAAGTATTTTTTGGAAGCAGCAGCTCCGACTCCCGGAGATATTGTCCTCCCGAGATCTAGGAACAAAACTAATGGATTCGGAAATGTAAATGGCAGCCGAATATTCTGAATGGAATCTTATGGACGCACCAACGCCAACAGAACCGCTGCCCTCCATGCCAAACACCCTGGCACCCGGCCTGTGTATTACTCAGCAGAAATGACGAATGGCTTCACGCTCCAGTGCCATCACATTGTGGTCTTTTGTACCCATACCCCGCTCCATTACACCCCATAAGAGGGGCATGGCAGGCTCCTGGGTGGTACTAGGTATATAATATACCCGGGTACCTCTTTACTGACATGGACTTATTTTATTAAGTGCTTATAAGCTCTGTTTTTCTACCTAAAATTTGTTCCCAATTGATTTCTCCCCTCTGCAGCTCATGAAGACAATACTTCCAAATACAGCAGCTGCACTGTGTCATAGTAACCAATCTGTGGCAACATTCTGCAACATGCTACGAGAGAGGTCACTGACAGACTGTAGTGCAGCGTTTCAAATTAGCTTGTGTATCCATTAGCTGCAGAGGGCAGACCCAAACAAGTTCTGTTTTTACTGCATAAAATCAATGTACCTAAGTACTTTATTCAGTAAATAGATACACAGGGACCTGCCATGTCCCTTTAATGACCGGTTAAACCCGATCGGTAAGAATGTCCAGATGTCTCTGGTTACTGAAGGTATTTAATATAAGCACCTTCCAGCCAGATAAGAGACTGTATAATTCATACCATCACAATGGACTTTCACCTCCTCAGAGCTGAGTATTACTTTCCTTAAAGGAATACAACAAACCTTGCACTTATTCATGATCTCTTGGTATGGAGACCAAACAAAAACCACCAATTGGCTCCCATGATTGACAATAATTGACAAGTGGGGTTTTCTGCCTAAGCCTTACTAGGCCCAGGACTACAGCAGCAGCTTCTCAAGTTTCCAACCAAGTGCTGCGGAAGAAAAATTCCATATACAGTGACCTGTCCGTGGATTTTGTGTCTGTAGTGAACTACAGAAAGCAGGCACCCGCACCACACCGATGATCGGCAGTAACCGTGAAACACTATTTGCATATACACACACTTTTAAGGTATATGTAAGTGAGCTGGGTTAGGAATGCTTCTGATAGAGGAGAATTAGTAGTGTATGAAAACATCCCAAAATAAACATTAGCTTACCTTGAACTTAGCAAAATTTCCTATTTTTTTGGCATTTGCATTTTATTGTGTACACCCCTAGAAAACTCCACCACAATTAGTATAACATTCAAATTCAGAATCAGGCCAATATATTGTATCATCTTCACCTCTACTCAGTACAAGAACTGCAACAGTTACTTCCTGTGCTCTGTACCAGAAAGGTCAATATATGTACCCTTCTGCATTTCCTGTGTGTACCCTGCTCATGTAAGCGTCCGGTGGGTGTGAACAGCTGGATTTGACTTTTGTGCAAATAACTTTGTAAGTAAACTGAACTTTCCTATATAACATGTTTTCATACACTACTAATTCTCCATTAGATGCATTCATAACCAAGCTCACTTGTATATACCTTTAAGTACAAGTGTCAGTCTATACATTAAGTATGTGTAGTAATCCTAAAACAGGGTATGGGGGCACAAATCTGAGTGGGCCTAGGGCAGCAACAGGAATATATAGACTGAAAAGACTGTGGGATTGCTACCACCTCTGGGGCAGTGAGCCTTATGGATGTGAGACCTGCAATATATTGTACTTTTGGTCACATTGATTTTAATATAAAAATAAAGGGAATAATGATCGGGGTCTCCATAACTCACCGTTAACTAATTTAATCCACCATTATCTATTTTAATGTTTGAAGCAGACGCTTTCAACAGAGAATTTTGGATGTTCTCATTTTCCTTTAACACCAGAGGACGCCGCAGCGGAGCGCTAATATTAAAAATATTCGAAAAAGGACCCATTTATTACAGAAATAAAAGGACACAATAAACAGAAAAAAAAAGTGAAGTTCCTTAAATTAATTTATACATAACTTCTATATCAATGTTAATGCACTCTGAGGTAGTGGCTTTATCAACAGCAATTAAGATTATGCAAAGGAGGATAACAAAAAAGCATTCAGAAAACTGGTAGTATAGGAATGAAGCAACTTAATTATTAAATCTAATTGTTACATACGTTGATGACTTCCCATTTTATTACTGGGCATGCTTGTTCTTCTGTATTACCGCTCCCCACCCTGCTAAGCTTGCTGTTGATAAAGCCTCAGAGGGTGATGTTCCAGTTACACACACAATTGGTAAGTGATACAATGTTGCGCCTCATGGCGCTGTCCTACCTGGAGCCCATTGGGGTACACCTCGCTCTCACTGATGGAGTCCACCAGATCCTCCTCGTCCAACGTGGCTCGCTTGTACGTAGACATCTGAAAAGTAAAATGGATAACAGATTCTCTTAGTGTTTCCATTGAGGGGGTCCTTGGAAATACATCTGTAGCCCAGGGAGAGTGAGTGCGTTCCAGTCGGAGGAGGCCGGCCCTAGCCCTTCACTGGAGCCCCCCACATGTCTCCCAGGGAGCCATTAGAGCGCGGAGCGTGCACCCTGCTCGCTAACTGGAGAGCAGTCAAGTCACAACAGCTCAGATTAGAGAGGCCTTGAGCTCGGAGCCTAATTCAAACACACAAAGAAAGCTGCTCGGACCACCCAGTGATACAGCTCCTTATCTGAAGCCCACACTCGCCCTGCACTGGGGGCTGAGCCAAGGGAGCACACATGGGGGCCAGGAGGCAGGGAGAGGCACAGGCCCCGGCTGAGGTACTAGCCCACATTCCACAGCAGTAGGTACAACTTGTCAGTCCTGGCCTCTTGTTTTGTTTGGACTCCCTAATCTTGGAAGGTAACCCAACCCATCTTATTATTAAAGCTAAGAGGAGGGAACCATAGAGAAGCCAGGGAGGAGATTACACACCCAAAAAACACATGTGTTAACCCGTCATGTGCTGGCTACAACATGCAAACACATGGCTACACATTACAATGGGGGATTCCATCCAGCAGACAAAGGGTTAACAGAACCAGATTACAATGGGTCACCGACAGAACATGGACAAGTAAACTACCCATTTATAGGTAAAAGTGCTGATCTTATACTTTTGTTTATAGGTTACTTTATCACAACTTTTCATAAGTCTTAAGTTTAAGAAAACTCTTAACTAAAGATGTTTAGTCTCGATAGGAAGCTAGAACTCGACCGCAGTCTGGGACACGCAGCGAAAAGTGCTGAGAAGTTGATAAACAAAAATAAAAACTTTATATTATATATTCTAATATATTAACCTTCATTTGTAACACGCCGGCATATTCTTTAGAGCTATACAGGGGTAAGTACAAACCAAAAACAAATCAAGCGTACACAGAGCAAGACTGAAAACTCGCAAACTTACAGTCTAGCGCCGGGCTTAGCAAAATCAGTTCTGCATGGCTACACAGGCCTGGATTTGAGTATTTCCTTGCAGGCGAGTCAGTCGGGGTGATTGAAGCAGCAATAGTCTCACGCAGCAAGGATATCCTAAAATCATGGCCTGTGTGGCACTCTAGGACCAATCTTCCCACCCATGATCTAAAGGATTTAATATAATAATTTAATATAAATTATATTATATTAAAATAGGTTTAATCAAAGAAACTCCACGGCTACTGATCCAGTTTTACTTCAATACAAGTTTTCTACTTAACTTGTTTTTTATAGGAAAATTAAAATGGCAGAGTTTAAAAGATTTTTTTTAAATGCGTGAGAGACTGGGAATGCTGTTCATGGTTAACCCCTTTGTCAGTGAAAGGGTTAATGTTTCTAGGAATATATATTGCAATCCTATAAGGTGGGAGAAGCTTTACAGCATGGGCCTCCTATTAAAGAGACATGGCAGGGTCCTGGGTGTTACTACGTATATATAATACCTATTTTTCATGTACTTTATTCAGTGCCTAAAATCAAATAGTTACAAACCTGTTTCTCCCCTCTGCAGCTCATTAAGACAGTGGTTACTTTGAGTGCACAACCTGTACCTAGAAGTACAGTCAGTGGCAACACTCTGCAACATGCTACTTGAGAGGTCACCGACAGGCTAAATTTGAAACACTGCAGTCAGTCAGCATTTTCTAACAACTTCAGTTTGAAGCCAAAGTAGCTTGGAAATCAAACCATCTCCCCATGGCAAAGGTGCTCCGGCATTGCTGAACTGAGCTTGCTTTAAAATGATCACAAAAACCACAAATTAGTGACACAAACTAGGGGGGGCAAGAGTTGCATTGAAGCTACATACAGGAAGTCTTAGGCAATGTGGGTTAGGAAGCCTGAGGGACAGCTGGAAATCTTACACCCCTTAACATAACCATATTGTACAAATCAAAACACACCACTAATATTATGGTGATAAGTGGCCTAGAAGTTGGTACAAATAGTTTATATTCAATCTAATACAAGCTTAATAATCATTAGACCCAAAAAAGGTGATTAAGGTGGCCTTAAGCCATAATAAGATTCTAGGGTTCCCTGGTAGTCCAGGATCGCTACCAGATGAGATACCTGTATTGAAGGGGGCAAGAGCAAATCCGGGGAATTATAGACCAGTGAGCCTCACTTCTAAAGGGCTAATAAGGGATAATATATAAGAATATGTCTATTTGAACAGGATTATAAGTAGGAGTCAACATGGATTTATGAGGGATAGGTCATGTCAAACAAATCTAATTAGTTTCTATGAGGATGTTAGTAGGAACCTGGATCAAGGCAACTCAGTGGATGTAGTCTTTTTGGATTTAGCAAAGGCTTTTGATACAGTGCCACATGGGAGACTATTGTGTTGTGATAAATGGAACATACTCGGATTGGACTTGTGGTAAGTGGGGTTCCTCAGGGTTCAGTATTGGGTCCTCTCCTTTTTAACATTTATTAATGACTTAGCAAAAATGGAGACACTACTTTCCAGTCCCACCTCTGAGGACACAAAGTTGTGCAAGGTGATTAAATCAGATAATGATGTACTTTCCCTCCAAAGGGATTTACATAAAATTGAGGAATGGGCATCTAAGTGGCAGATGAGATTTAATACAAATAAATGTAAAGTTATGCATCTGGGAAGGAAAAGTAGCCATGCAATTTATAATCTTAATGGAGCAAATCTAGAGGTATCTGATATTGAAAGGGATTTGGGAGACTTGTGGACAACCACCTAGGTAACAGTCTTTGGTGCTCATTGTGACCCTTTCCTCCCGCCTACTGTACGGGCCGCTCATTGCAGCGTTCGTTATCCTGCATGTTTTGTGCTTGGGAATGCCGTGCGTCTCTTTCCACCATCTCCTCCCGTCCCTTCCCTGTGTGTTTCTCCTCTGTCTGCTGAATCTGTGGCGTGCGCGGACTGGCGTTTGTTTTATTTTCAAAGTCCTGTGTGCTTGGCTTAGCTCAGCCTCGTTTTCATCTGGTTTCAGTTTTATAGTTTTTCGTCCGCCATGTTTTTCCCCTCAGCCGATTTTCGAGTGATGAAAACCCCCAAATATGGCTCAAATTCGCTTGCAACCTGGTTTTTAGAGTTACTTGAACTAAGTTTGGCCGTTAAATTCGCAAACTGCTACGGTTTTCGCCGGCATCCCGACTCTTTGCGCGGCTTGCAGTGCAATGCACTCCTTTAACGCTCATTGCAGCCTGAGCCCTGCAGCTCAAGTCCAGCGTGCCTCAACTGCTCGCCTCGCTTTGTGAGGCTCGCAAAGTGGCCAACATCATAAGCTTTCACAACACTGACCACTATATATGTGATGTAACATTTAATAGCATAAAATATATAATATATATTGTATTATATACAGCACTGTTCCCTGGGAATGGAGCTCCTCTAATGACCATACCCCCCCCCCGCCTGTCATTAGCTGCGCAGCGGAGAGCCAATAAAGAGCCGACCTTTGCACCTCTGTCCCAGTATCCCAGTAACCACACAGGGCCGGTCAGGGCCCACGGCCAGGAACACAGAGTCCGTTTCATAAACATGCACCACGGGTGCCCAGGGATAACAGGAAATTAGCAATAGGCAGAATGCCGCAGGTGAGCGCCGCGGAGCTCATTAGATGTAATCTGTGCAAAGCAAATAAACGGACAAATTACTGCTAATACTGCACCGCCAGGCGCGACGTTGGCACGCCACAATATCAGCATTTTTGCATGAAAAGAACGTGCAGTCCCGGCATCCACTATGTTTATGCATGAAAAGCGATTGCTATCTCCTGGGAACACTGTGGACCAGCCTGAATGTGGCAGCAAAGGGACTATAGGGTGTCTCCATGTAGTGGTCAGAATTAAAGGGACACGGAATGTACATTTCTCCCATCATGCATTTAGAAAAGAGCAGGCTTTAAATATAAAAAAAAAATGTCTTCATGAAAAAAAATTGTAAAAACTGTTTAAACGTATTAGAAACCAAGAGGAGATCTCTCGTGAGAAGAGTATGCAAGACTCGAGATCTCATTGGCCGACACTTATGACTCATACAGCTATATTGCTGCACATTGGCTGATGGATGAACTCCCAAAAACACACATACATGTTACAGCTGTACGTGGGTGGAATTCCTTGCTTGTGTATATACAGCAGGGATATGCTGAAAGGGTGCCATGTTTGAAACGGCAATGGATTACAAGAGTGAAGCCTTTGTGGGCACATTTGCATGTCCCTGCCCAGGTTCCCAGAATGCAGTGCAATGACTATTTCGATGAATTCTGAGCAGGGCATTCAAATGTGAAACACAAACGCACTTGTTTACCATAATATACACAAACAAATAAATCCAGGAACCTCCCCTGTCCCTGTAAACGCCACATCGCGGTGTAATCTCGCTCATACAGATCCTATATCTCCCGTTCTCACGCAGTGACATGAACATGCTCATTAAATGAGTGAAGATCAGAGCTGCAAATCCCCTTCATATGAGAAGAGTTGGTTGTGCTAGATATGGAAGGATGGCGCCCGTGGGCACGGAGAGGCCGCCAACATCTTGCACTTCTGGCTCAGTTTTAGTCGGAGAGATTTTGGGTGCCAAATAATCTGCCCCCGAGCACCAACCCTGTTATGTCACCAGGTTATACACCCCTCTGATAATGAAATGGAGTGCTAATAAGCATGCCCAAACTGGAATAAAGCTTAGAGAAGCACCGGGCATGCAACAGGGGACCAGGTCCAGGCGCCCGGGACACAGGAAAGGAGAAACATGTTACTCTAAGCCTGAATAAAATACTAAATTAGTACTATATTTGAGTAGAAGTGAGGTTTTAAAAAAATTGAATATATAAAATCAGGAGGAAGCGGGCGGCGGGGGAGGCGGAGGCAAAGGGGAGCAAAGGAGGGCGGGGGAAGCGGAGGGCCAAAGGGGAGCAAAGGAGGGCGGGGGAAGCGGAGGGCCAAAGGGGAGCAAAGGAGGGCGGGGGAAGCGGAGGGCCAAAGGGGAGCAAAGGAGGGCGGGGGAAGCGGAGGGCCAAAGGAGGGCGGGGGAAGCGGAGGGCCAAAGGAGGGCGGGGGAAGCGTAGGGCAAAGGAACGCATCTCTTCACACTAATCTAAAGCATACTATACAACATTTTATTCATGAGACTGAATTTGCAAATATATACATACATACACACACACACACACACACACACACACACACACACACACACACACACACACACACAAGGGCATCATGTAGGAAACCTCTAATACAATATTCGTAAAGATTTAGTAGCACACAACGCACTTTTCCTGTTTATAAGGGCGACTACGTGTTCAGGTGTATGAGGCAACATTACAGAAAAGGGGTGCTACTAAATATTTATAATTAGAAATACACATAACTCTATATATATATATATATATATATTAATTATTACTATAATGAAGTAAAGTATACCAATGTGACTACAAGAGGAAGTTTCGGATTTGTTTATTTTCTATATTACATTTAAGCGGCTCCTCCATAGTGCGCACTTATATTTCTTGAGGAGGTGATGTCTTTTGTTAGTTTACTGTATATAGAAACATATTTTGTAATAAGCTATGTTTTCACCTACTTTCGTCCTCTGGGCAGTCACTACGCATACAGAGGTATTTATTCTCCGTTACCGGGAGTTACCGTTTTTCCCATGTGCTTTTCTTCTCCGTTTTAATTAAACACACTTTACTGGCTGCTCCCGATTCTATGACGTTATATGGAGGAGTGTCCGCGCGAGGAGAAACGCACAGGGACAGGGGGGGGGGAGATGGTGGAAAGAGACGCCTGGCATTCCCAAGAACGGCCAATACAGTACCCGGGAGGAGCGGCTCGCAATGAGCGCCGAAGGTGCTCAGAGGAGCAAAAGCCTCACATTGTGTGGTAAACAGCATTGCCAGCCTTACAATTTTATTCCTGTCATTTTTGACAGGCAGTTTCCTAGTTTCATTATAATTGACAGATTGCAGGCACTGTCCTTTGTTGTGGGGGCAGGACACCCCCTACTTATTTAGGAGATGCTAAGGCAGGGGTCAAAGTATGATATCATTTAAACGTATAAGGTAAATCACTAAACACATTATTAGATATGGATGATCCTACGTTGATCTTACAGTAACGTTTGCAGCGTCGGCCAAGCAACCATTCTTACTTTTTTTGGCCATTACCATTAAAGGGACATGGAAGGGTTCAGGATTTTACTGGGTTTATAATATTGCAGTGTATACATTTACTTGTATGTATTTTCTATTTTATTAAGAAGTGCTTATAAAACTCTGCCTAAAAATCATACAGATAGTCCCTGTATGGGTCTGCCCCCCGCAGCATATGTAAATACAGGGCTGGATGTGCAATAGTGTCATAGCCTATCAAAGACCAAGTCTCAGCAGCAGAGATGGCCGCTGATTGGTTAGTATGAGACAGCACAACAAGCACAGGAGCGCATGTCTGCATACACCGCAGAGGGCAGACTCATACAGGGACTATTTACAAGTTATTGTATATAAACTGTATAACAAATTACACAGGTGTATTATATACCAAGGAAAAGGAGCCTTCCACATGCCTGTAATGGTGGACTAGTAGTTATCCGTGTCCCTTTTACACACACACATATGTGCATGCACTACACGCATGTCATTACATGCAATTACCCGGATTTGCACCCCCTGGAGGTATCCATAGCCCAGGCCTGCTGGCGCGGCCCCTCTAATCCCATTACGCACAATGCATTTTTGGGCCGGATTCATTATAGAAATTGTGACAAATGGCTTGTAGCGCTGGGCTCTAATCCTCGGTATAAACCTACAAGACTTAAACGGTTGTGTAACGTCTTGGCAGAGCCTCGGCTTCTAGTTCCAGCTCTTATGGAGCCCGAGGACCTGACTTATTCTAGATTACATTGTAGTTCATATCTGTACATTCAAGGAAGGAAGAGGCTGCAAGATCACACTGTACAGTCCGTGCCTCGAGGGCCAGATACGGCAGGCGTGGAGAGGAAGGGGGAAGTGGGGCTGGGAAGTGCCATGGCCTGAAGGGACTTAATATAAGCAACATAAGTAAATCGATACACAGGGATATTATATATCTAGTAAGATCCAGCCCCATGCATGGTTCCTGATAGGCTAGAACACTACAATGCACATCAAGCCCTACACAGTGTACATGAAAGTAAATGGATACACAGGGATACTATAAAAGCGATATTCAATAATAAACTTAATTTTAAAGATCAATCGTGGAGTCCATGGTGGGGGAAGACTAGCAGTTAGTGCAGAGTTTTCAGGCACAAAGTTATATCAATATAATGCTCTCCATTGGCTGGAGACATGGTTCCTTTTGGCCGCAAGATGTGGGGGACATCTATAGAGGATTCCTTGGCCTCCTATCTAATCAGGCAGTTCTTAAACTTTAGACCTCGTCCTAACCAAACAGCCTTTGATGACCTTATCGGGGTGGAGACAAGCAGTTCAACTGGACGTTGGTACTTAATTCTTTTTAATATTCAATATTAAACGAATGGTGCATAATTTAGATTATTCGCACCTCGTTAGGCAAGAAGTGCCCATCAAGCCAATGGTTTTTGTGCCAATGTAACTTGAACTATTTAAGATTTCCCAAATTCAGTATTATGCCCGGGTGTTATTTTCTTATATTGTATTATCCGCGGGTAGGGGGGGGGGGGCGGGGGGTAGGAGCCCAGAGGAGACGCCCGCGCGGGTGGGGGTGGGGGGGGGGGGGGGGGAGCCCGGAGGAGATTCATTCTAACCCTTAGATTGAAAGTTTGCGAGTTTTCAATCATGTGTTTGTGTCTTGGAAACCAGCTCTATGTACATTTGATTCTAAGCTCAAAAACAGGGCTACGAAAATATGTTGGCGCAATATAAATAGATAAATAATAATAATCCCATTCAAATGCCTGAAAATAGGTTAGATTAATGTAATTTCTGCTCAGAATTCCCAGAAATACAGTTATTGCACTGCACTCTGGGTGACTGGGCAGGGACATGCAAATTGGGTCACTTTAATCCATTACCACTTTATACATGACTCCTTCAGATGGATTATGAATGAGTACGGTAGAAAAACAGGTCACGGATGTTAATAAAATGGAGTAGGGTTAGAGTATAACCTAGTAAGATCACAATGTTTAAAAGGTCAGTTTACCAAATATTCTAAACAGTCCCTGCAAAGGACTGCCCCAACAGCGCATGCGCACTGTTTCTTTTGGCAATAGATCTACTAACCTGTCAGACTGTTTCTCAACAACATGTATTGAAATGCTACTGAGAGAATCTGATTGGTTAGTACATCTAGCACTATAGAGACTGTGCATGAGCTGCTTGGGACACAGCTTTGCAGGCACTGTTTGGAAGGCATCAGGGAGTAGAAACAGTTTTTAAGCACCTGCTAATAAAATGATGTTTAGCTGTAAATGCGCACTTTATTATTTTAATGTTAAAAACTTCCACAGTGTATTAGAGGTATAACAATTGTAACAAGAGGCCCTGAATGTATCGGACACCCAGCTCTGACATAAGACAGTCCAGACACCATCCTTCTATATAGATTCAGAGGGTCAGCAAGCACCCCTACTGTTCCTGGGGGAGGGGCTGGATCAGAGCCCCCTGCCCCCCCCCCCCCCAGAGATAAGGAGCAGATACAAATTGTGCAACCGACCATAAGAAAGTAAGTATATATAACAGTGATAGAGAGGGAGGGGGGGGGGAGTCTAAGATATCCATAAGAATTGTATTTCCCTTACACCCCAACACAGGAAGTGACTTTATATCTGATAATGGTCCCCCCCCCCCCCCCCCCCATAATATTCTCTCCAACAAAAAAAGGATCCCAAACGTCATGTGCTCCAGGGGACAAAGTAATAAATAAATAAATAAATAAATAAATAAATATGCACACACAAAATCAGTACAGAAGTGCCAGACATCCTCAGTACAAGTGACAGGTTATATTCCAATATGATGTGGTCCCAAGAGGGAGCCCCCCCCCCCCCTAGTCACATTGCCCAGTGGTCCCAAGAGGGAGCCCCCCCCCCCCCTAGTCACATTGCCCAGTGGTGCCAAGAGGGAGCCCCCCCCCCCCCCTAGTCACATTGCCCAGTGGTGCCAAGAGGGAGCCCCCCCCCCTAGTCACATTGCCCAGTGGTGCCAAGAGGGAGCCCCCCCCCTAGTCACATTGCCCAGTGGTGCCAAGAGGGAGCCCCCCTGGTCACATTGCCCAGTGGTGCCAAGAGGGAGCCCCCCTGGTCACATTGCCCAGTGGTCCCAAGAGGGAGCCCCCCTGGTCACATTGCCCAGTGGTCCCAAGAGGGAGCCCCCCTGGTCACATTGCCCAGTGGTCCCAAGAGGGAGCCCCCCTGGTCACATTGCCCAGTGGTCCCAAGAGGGAGCCCCCCTGGTCACATTGCCCAGTGGTCCCAAGAGGGAGCCCCCCTGGTCACATTGCCCAGTGGCCCCTAGAGCCCCCCTGGTCACACTGCCCAGTGGCCCCTAGAGCCCCCCTGGTCACATTGCCCAGTGGCCCCTGGAGCCCCCCTGGTCACATTGCCCAGTGGCCCCTGGAGCCCCCCCTGGTCACATTGCCCAGTGGCCCCTGGAGCCCCCCTGGTCACATTGCTCAGTGGTCCCTGGAGCCCCCCCTGGTCACATTGCCCAGTGGTCCCTGGAGCCCCCCCTGGTCACATTGCCCAGTGGTCCCTGGAGCCCCCCCTGGTCACATTGCCCAGTGGTCCCTGGAGCCCCCCTGGTCACATTGCCCAGTGGCCCCTGGAGCCCCCCCTGGTCACATTGCCCAGTGGTCCCTGGAGCCCCCCCTGGTCACATTGCCCAGTGGTCCCTGGAGCCCCCCCTGGTCACATTGCCCAGTGGTCCATAAAATGGTTTAGGGGACCACTAGTCTACAAATGTGTGCACCCCCAATGCTGATTTTTCCAGTTAACCCCACAGCTGCCCCCAGTGCCATGTACAGGAACAGCTGATTCTATGTAGAGGGAGATGTCCACTAAGCTGTGAGCGGGGGGGGGGGGGGGAGCCAGGGCAGGACCTGGGGCACCAACATGTGCACAGCAAGGGGGGGGGGGCAGCAACAAGCCATGGGGACCAGGGTCACTGTCCATGCAGACCCCCGGTACATTGGGGCAGCTGGGGTGCTCTGGGTCCCCTCTGCCCCCCAGGTCACCCCCAGACACTCACCATGTCCCTGAGCCTCCAGCTTCCAGTCCTAGAGCCTCCTCTTACACTGAGGGAGACCACAACAGGCTGCCTCCCCACCCTGTGAGTAACAGCTGGGCCAGCCAATGAGCAGCCAAGAACTGAGGCGGAACAGCCAATCACAGCACAATGGGGAGGGACAACTCGGATTAACCCCTGAATTACAGTGAGAGGAAAGAGAGAGACCAGGAGGAGGATACAATGTAACAGCCTGGGGAGGGGGCATGGCTGACTGAGCCAATACAGGGTGTGAGGACAATATAGTGTGACTAAGGCACCCCCCAAAATAAAGGGTTATATCACCCCAACTGCCCCTGTTATGGTGCCCCTCCTAGATGATATTATTATTATTATTATTATTATTATTATTATTATTATTATTATTATTATTATTATTATTATTATTATTATTATTATTATTATTATTATTATTATCCAATATTTATACTGCATTTTGTTTTATACCCAACCCCTGTCTAGCACTAGATTATTAATATTAACCCTTGTAACGCGCCAACATAATCATTCCATAGCACTATTTTGTTGTTTAGTCGCTCATGTCCGACTCTCCGTGACCCTATGGACCGCACTACGCCGGGCACATCTTGGGCCTGGTTCAGGTCATCTATAAGGTTTTCATGGCAAAGTTACTGGAGTGGGTGCCAGATCCTTCAATGGAACACAAGTTATCTGACCTCTTTCATGACCTGCCCATCTTGGGTGACGCTATATGGGATAACTCACAGCTATTGGGTGGTCCGATACAGGGTCACCGTATAGCTCTCCTGAAACACTATCCTGTGCATATTCGTATTTGTCATTGCTTTTTAGTGGATCGTCATATTCTGTAGAGCTGTATATAGAGTTCGGTATAAATCAAAATCCAGTAGAAACACAACTAGACCCAAGAGCTGACAATGCGCTTTTTGTTTGTAAGATTCCAGGTCTGTAGGAACATCTAGAAAAACGATTTTATACCATGTAACCATTTGCAGCTCTGATCAAGTATTGCATGCCCTCCTCTGCTGCTGGGTCAGTCTATGTGTACTATGGGGTGGGGGGGGGGGGGGCATGGCTGTGCAAGGCACTCCGAGCACACAGTCTGCACCAACACCCCTAGAAATTTCCATAGTATCCTAGAATGACTCTGCAGCAAAGGAGGCATGTAGTGCTTGATCAGAGCTACAAACTGAGCCAGAATAAAAATAAATACATGCACATATAAACACACTAACCACATGTTAATTAACTTTGTTGAACATGCCTTGGGGGCAGTTACACCAATAAGGAAGGGACAAACCTGCAATCCAGTCCCAGACATTAGATTCTGCCAATGAAAAAAAATGTTTAATAAGTGCCCGGCTCCCCCCCCTCAGTTATTTGAGGCCGCGTAGGTTATAATTATAGTGGAAATGAAAGACTTCCCTATAAATATTACTCTCATTGTAAATATGAGAGCGTAGAATTATGTGGCATGAGGCTATTTTTAGGCAGAAGTTACTTTTTAAGATCTTGGATGGGTGGATACAGACTTTATTACAATTCAAGTTCTCAAGTGTTCGTGCCAGTTCCACCTCACCAAGTGTATGACGTAAGAAAAATACGAGGATCTTGAAAAAGTAACTTCTTAGAAATAGGAACATCCGAGCACAATCCTACAACTAATTTATATTTCTCATGCAAAAAAATAAAAATAAGTTGTACAGCACCCAGATTTTAGGAGGAAAAACTGCTTATAGTAAGTTATCTGAGACTAAGCCCCCCCCCCCCCCCCCCCCCCCCCTTGGTGTAATATTTGTAAATTTCCCTCCACAGATGTGACCTTAAATACAGGACAAGAACAAGAGATCATGCATTATGTCACCATTGTAACAAAGGGACATTGCAGCCCAATATTCTCTCTCTAGAAAAATAGATATATTAATAAAATAAAAAGATATAATTTATACATTTCTATTTTCATTCTAGATTACGCATGCTTTTCTCTTTTTATGAGGCTCTTCTAGTCGCCGCCCCCCCATTTCTGGATTGTGTAATTCTGAGGAAGTTGGAAACCTTCCAGATCTCGCTGAGGTCACTTGGGCTGCTCCTAAAAACGGAGATTATTTTTTTTTGGTGATGACAGTTTCCAGAGAACAGAAACCGTGACGTATGTGACACCGGCCTAAAGGGGGGAAACCGCGAGGTGCGTCTGCGCTTCAGGGCGACTAGAAATAGAAAGCGATTAAAAAAGAGGTTTTACAAATTAAATTAAATGACCCTGTGATCGCAGCAGCTACTTAATGGCAATCTATTTTTTTTTATAAGTTTAAAATACATTACTGATCTAAATGAAATCCCCCAGCTCCTGTTAGGGCGCAAGAGCGACCCCGCGGCAACACAATTATAGAATAAATAAAAATACCCATTTTAGGTAAATATTCATTTACAAATACATCTTTTGAAATTCGCAAGCTAGAAATTGGATATATAGATATATAGGGATAGACTTTGGCTATGTCACTGCCATATAAAGGATATAACCATTATCACATATATAGTTGTGAGCATGCGGGCTGTCGCTAATGCTTGCGGGCTCGCGAAGAGAGGGCCACAGTTGCTGTCAAGGAGCTCCGAAGGGGCTCCTTGCCAGCAACTGAAGCCCTTGCAACATTTACGTCGTTACGCAACGAAAATACGAGACACGTTACGACCTCGCAAAAAATCGGACGCAACACGCGCACATGAAAACATGAAAAACACAACAAATACATAAAAAGCTTATCTACAGCAAGAGGGAGCATCCAGGACCTCGAAAACGAAACTTACACCTCAATTTAACTCAAATTAAAAAAGAGTTTGGACACTAAAAAATTCTCTAAGCGAGAGAAAAAATACCAGCCGAAAAAAACGAAAAACGAGGCTACAGCAGTCTAAAGATGCAAAGCACCACAAGAAACACGTAAAACACCTATGTATTTGCCGAAAAACACCTACGAGATTAAACAAGGACGCAACCCGCGAAACCCCAAAAACATTACAAACACAACAAATACAAACAACAAACACATAAAAAGGTTACTCACAGCAAGAGGGGGCACCCAGGACCTCTGCAAGTGACGTTACACCTCCATTTAAGCACAAATTCTGGAGTTTAGAGACCCGAAAATCACCCAAGCGAAAGAAAAAATGGCGCTGAACAAAACGAAAATGAGGCTAAAGGACCCTAAACACGCAAAACACCAAACGGCTACGTATTTTCCGAAAAAGTCGCTAAATCCGCCACAGCTGCGTACCACACATTAGCTGCCATTTTAGAATAATAACTTATACAATGCAGAAGTTCACAGCTGCGCTAACGGTTTTGTCTCGCGCACGCACACTATTACACTACACACATTCAGCACGCTTACACAGCAGCTCCACAGCACTAATGCTGCAGCAACATCAAAACAGATTGCCAGCTCTTCAACAGAATGCTTCAAAATAGGTAAAGTATATTCATTTATTAATGTATTATTTATTTCATTATTACACACTAAACAGCATTAGCTACCTTACAATTTCATTGCCGTCATTTTTTGACGGGCAATTCGCTAGCTACTAATAAACCATAAAGTTCTAAATATACAGAGTTTAGCGGAGGACCCGGTGGAACAAGCTCATCTTCAAGATCTGAAAAAAAAAAATAGATTTAACACAGAAAGCTCTTACACTTGTCTTAAGTGTCCAGGAGACGCGCGGAGGTCACCAACAGGAAAAGTTCCTGCTCTCAGATGTACAGATACAGGGGTGGGGTACCCCCATACAGCGATTGACAGAAATGCTTATTGTACAAGAATACGCGCACGCGGACCCATGCACGCACGCGGACCCTGCACGCACGCGGTCCCATGCACGCACAGAAAGGTTTCGATTTGTTGTAATTCTGAATCTCTCATCACCGCTCCTCCCTTTTATCCCATCTCTTATCTCCAGATACTCTCCAAACTGCCCCCTCTACTCTTCTGAAGATTTGCGCCTCTCATCCTCCATTATCTCCTCATATGTCCCCTCCAAATGTCTCAAGATCAGTCGCCATTCGTTGGAACCATCTACCTCGCTCTATTAAACCATCTCCTAATCTTCAAAATATTCAAGTGTTCTCCGAGCAGGTGGGTTTTTCAGAGAAGAGCACCACCGTCCTGAAGTAGGTCAACCACCTTTATACTAGGTACCTGGTCTGGTTTGCACTTCTCCCTCAATCCATCCAACAGGTCCCTCACCTTTTGTTTTTATTCCCCATCACCTCCTAAATGGCAAGCTCGAGAGCAGGGCCCGCATCTCCTTAAGTAACATGGTGTATGTAGAATGTGCCGTCTTGTCTTATCTGTCTTCGTTTATTGTGACATATCATACAACAGAAGGTCCACACAGATCTATGGTATTCCCAGTAGTAACATGCGGATGTGAGCTGGACCATAAAGTCTGAGCGCCGGAGAATTGACGAGAACTACTTAGAGCCCGTAGATGGCACGGAGATCCAATATATCAATACTACAGAAAACGAGGCTAAAGCTCAGATATTGTGTCCATATAATTAAAAGACAGGATACCCTAGAGAAGACTGATGTTGGGAAAGATCGAATTAATCTGGAATTTAACGTATGTACAGCGCTACGGAATATGTTGGCGCGTTACAAATAAAAACAAGTAAAAAAACAAACATTTTGGACTATAGTGGTTCTTTATAATTTAAAGTTAAGCCATAACGTGTCCAGTCATTTCTGCCATTGTCTTAATCCTCCACCTGGACCTACTCCTCTCATCCGAGGTCCATTGAGATGCCGAAAAGACTCCATTCTTGTGTATCGGAGGGGGTTCAAATGATCATACATCTACAATCCAAACCAGTGTCCAGTTGACTTGTACCTCAATGTCCTTGCAGCAGAAGGAACTTGTTGACTGGACCACTGCCCACCAGCCATCTCGCCTCACATTTTGCCCGCTGGTCATACCCTCCAGATCAGATCCTTTTACCGATTGTCTAAAATGTATTTTATTCAGATTTATTCCTCTACACTGTTAACCATGAAAACCCAACTCTCCGTCAGGTTTGAGCCTTATTCTGGTCCATATTCTTCTGAATTCAAGTGGCTCTGATTGATATTTTTTAACTTTTTCTGTTGAACTAAAAATCTTTATTTTCATTCCTTGAGATGTGAAAGTCCTTCCGATTCTGCCCTTGGACCACTAATGTTCACCTAAACCTATGTTGCTGAATCGAGACATCTCGGATGGGATGAAGAGATCCGTTTTAAGTGTCCTGTTCAGTTAAAGTCACACAAGCTGCATTATCTCCCATGGGATCAGACCGCAGTGCGTCAGACCCATCATGGCGCCATTTAACTGGTTTTACATGAACAAGAGGCAGAAGAGACCGGCTCTACAGGATGTGCTCTGGCAAACAAGGAAACTAATCGAATTCAAGATTATTTTAGTTTTATAAACCAATTTTATCTTTTTTTTTTTAAAAGCTCTAAAATCAGTTTTGTGGAAGAGTGCCTTAAAATGGACAAAAACGTGTCTTGATATTTATGCTTCTTATTACACGGCTGGGGGTACCCCAGAAATACATTTTCACGCAAACAAAAAGAAAAGGACAAAAATTTTAATTTTACAGAATATTATAAGACATTAAAGATTTAACAGATCGATTTATACGCAATAACGTTATACCCAGGACACGGACCTCCATCCTCCCCGCCTGTTAAGTTATTCTGATCACATGTTATTGGGGGGGCTTCAGATACACCATAAACCCAGCAATCTGCGACAATCCATCACAAATATTCCCATGCTTTAAAATAGTAGGAAAATGTGTCCAGAAGATTAGACCTTTTCTATTACCGTTTTGGGTGCAGATCCTCCTGTTATTAGAGATGGTCATGGACTCCTGCAGAAACCACCACCCCAAAGTCACTATAAATGTAAGTTTTCTCCCTATAGCCCACTCACTCATACTGAACTATTATAACATATAAATAATGATCTCTAAGGCACTTAGTCCCCTGCCGTCCAAATGGCCAAAGAGGAACACGTCTATTCTTGTGAAATTATGACTCATTAGAAATAGTACTCTCCATTCATATCTCCGTATGACGTATAGAGATGCACTTAATGTGTGCACGCGGCTCCATATACACAAATATCCTGTACTGGCACGCTGGGCTTCTCTTTCAGGGACAGATAGAAAAAGGAGGAAACTGAAAAAGTAGAACATGGTCAGGACTCCAAATTGGCCCATCTTAGCATTTAAGGTTATACATTTTTTTAAATTTTGGAGACCAAGGGTGGGCCATTTTGGAGACCAAGGGTGGGCCATTTTGGAGACCAAGGATGGGCCATTTTGGAGACCAAGGATGGGCCATTTTGGAGACCAAGGGTGGGCCATTTTGGAGACCAAGGGTGGGCCATTTTGGAGACCAAGGGTGGGCCATTTTGGAGACCAAGGGTGGGCCATTTTGGAGACCAAGGATGGGCCATTTTGGAGACCAAGGATGGGCCATTTTGGAGACCAAGGGTGGGCCATTTTGGAGACCAAGGATGGGCCATTTTGGAGACCAAGGATGGGCCATTTTGGAGACCATGGTGGTCTCTGGGATATACCCTAGAAAGAGGGACAGTTGGGAGGTATGGATGCAGGATGGGCAGTTTGTAACATCAGGATAAGACATTTGTCCATACTCTACATAAAGTCTTCCACCCGGCATGAGGGTTATTTACACTTCACAGTTATTCCTAATCCATCACTGGGGGCTCCCGCAGAGTCCGAGGTGACAGACTGGCACCACCAGACGCTTGGTGCATTACCACCCCAGGTGATCCCTGGATAAGAGGACTTGTGAGAAGAGCCTGCAAACAGATGGCGTTAATTAGTACACAATCTAATTACAGGCCCAACAGGAGGGAGGGCTAAATCTAAAAAGGTAAATAAAGTAAATTGCAATCATAGTATTAGCATCAGGTTGGTGAAAAGTTACCAGAGACAGAAACAAAAGAGGAAGCAAAACAAGGAGGAGGAGGAAAGACCAAGGAACCAGAGTAAATACGGAAGGAAATAAATAATAGGAAGTGCTAAACTTAGAATGGGATGCGGCGCACGTGATTGTGACTAGGACCGTATAAAAATCTAAATATCTGTTATAAGGGAATTAATCACAGGTGAGCTATGCCCCTTGGAGTATAAAAAAGTGTTAAAGTGTCCGTAACAAGATCAAATAATAATAATAATAATAATAATAATAATAATAATAATAATAATAATAATAATAATAATAATAATAATCTTTATATCGCGCCAATATATTCCGTAGCGCTGTACAGGGGTTTAGTACATGGCAAAAAACAAAATTAACACCTTAAAGAATGGAGGGCCCTGTTTTTGAGCATAAAATCAAATGTACATAGAGCTCGTTTCCAAGACATGGACACACGATTGAAAACACACAAACTTACAATCTAAGGATTTAGTATCAAAAAGGTGATGAATAATCTACGAGAACAGAAAAAAAAGCTCATATCTAGATTCGCTTTCATTAAGGAACCCAAGTTTAGGCAGAACATCCCCTTAGAGTGCAATCTGGGGCGACCTCAAGGTTATCCAATGACGCCTGGTTCCTTTTTTGTGGATTACTCCCCAGCCACAAATCACTTCCCCCACTAATTATTCCTTTGTACCACAGTCATTTTCCACTCATCCACAGGGAATTTTGCCACCTTTGCTACATCAATAACTATTTTGCAGACCAAAAAATAAATAAATGCTAAAAGGGTTTTCAGAATAGCCATGTCAAAAGTTGCATTTGAGCCCTTGAAAATCACATAGAGCTGTATTGTCTTTATGTAGAGGGTGAAGGTTTAGTATAAATATTTAAATTCGATTTTATGCTTCCCTTGGTCCATTTACATCCGTGCCCTTTTTTCCCCCCTGAGGAAAAAAATAAAATAAAAATAAAAAACCTTAATCTAAAAATATACAAAAAAACACACAAAAAAAAAATATTCTAGAATATATAAAATCTGTTTATGAGATTATTGACATTGGGCCCAGTGTTTCTAGGTAAAATCAGATTAATTCAGAAGTTAGGGTTACCCCGTCCAAGACAACCCACATTAATCATTTCTGAATTTAAGACTTGATGCACAGAAGATCTAGTTAATAATTGTGAATAGCAATAAATATGTACACGGACAGAGCAGGTTTCACGTGTAAGCTTTCAGATCCTCCATAGTTATCTAACTGTGCTAAGGTGGGACGTCGTATTAAGTAGAAACAGAACTTGAACAATGTATATAAAAAAATAAAAATAAAAAGATACTTTTTGGATGGAATATTTGGAATATTTCTGAGCTCGATCTGCTCCGGAAACAAACAAAAAAAATGGTGTATAGTTCTAGAGTAGTACAGGGATCGGCAAACTGAATCCGGGTCCCAAATGGTCAGACCGGGCCTTCCATGATAAGTATCTTGTCCCTTACCCGGCAGCCATGAGACTTCTCCCACAGAGGGAGGAATGAGTTTACAACAAGGTCGCTAATCTGTAATCTTATCACATGCACATCTGCGGTATTTAATGGCTCGTTTATTTCTTCTAGGGAAAAAAAAAATAAAAAAAAAAGGTCTAAAAACATGAACTTGTATGAATGTAAAGGTCCGGTCCTTTTGGACCCTTTGCATAAAACAAGATTGCAAACTGCAGCGGAGCTACCCGTGGTGCAGTACACCAGGGCCTTCCTTGCTCTTCCTCCCCCAAGCTCATCCCGACACTACCCCCATAAGCCCCACTGGGCATCCTTTGCCTCATACCCCCCAGGCAGGAAATTGGTCCATGCCGGTTTGAAAAAGGGCATTTCTACTCCAAAAGGTGGCAATGTGGAGCAGTTCAGCATGCTGGGGATGTGCATCAGGGAAGAGGCAAGAGAGCAAGGGCTAAATGACAGCAAAATACAAAGGGGCCCAAAATATTTTTGGCACCGGGGCCCTGCATGCTGTAGCTCCACAACAGATTGCCAATCCTGCTTTATTATATATATATATATATATATATATATATATATATATATATATATAATTTTTTTTAACTTTCTATGTTCAAGAACTTCTAAAACTCTGTAAAACAAAAAAAATCAGCTTTGCAACAATGTCATGGGCTCGCTGACTAAGGGCACTGCACCAGCTGAGTTATGAAGCTCTATGGGATAATGTTTTCCTCCTCCGCTGCGCCGAATGCGGCCGACACTTTCCATGAGACTAAAACATTTACAAAACCTGGGTAACCAGGTAATAAAGCAACATAACTCGGCCATCGTTTTATTATATTAGAAAGGTTTCATGTGTAAAATATGATTACATGCAGGAAAGATTTTGCAATGAAGGAGCTTGTAATTTATGGTCCAATCAAGACCTGATTTCCAGCAATTGGCGGCTGCACCACAGGATTATCAGACCTAATGGCACAAAGTAAAGAAACCGTGCAATAAAAACAACAAACAAAACAATGAAGAGCTTCAAATGAAGTTCACACATTTTCTTCATGATTTTGCCTGCCTTACATGATGCGGAGCCCCTTTAAGAAAAGAACGCAGAGTGACCTGCTCAGCAGAAACAAGTCAGAGGAGCTTTCAACCATAAAAACCACAAGAGATCGTATATAGGATATGAGGGGTGAGCAACAACTTGTACCTACAAAGTGTCTACAGACAGAAACCAATCCGCCCCAACGCCCCCATACACAGGGCACCCTCCTATGTAATACCCTGCAAATCACTGAGGTGTGGAAATGGCACCATCTGGTGCAAGATCGGGGTATTACATCACTAGGCAGAGGAAACAAAGTAGCAAAGAATGTGATCTCTTGAAAGAGAATAAGAATAATAATAATAATAATAATAATAATAATAATAATAATAATAATAATAATAATAATAATAATAATAATAATAATACCACGCCAACATATTCCGTAGAGCTGTACAGGGGGTTGAGTACATGGCAAAACAAACTTGACACCTTATAAAGAATGGAGGGCCCTGTTTTTGAGCTTAGAATAAAATGTACATAGTGCTTGTTTCCAAGGCACGGACACAAGATTGAAAACTCGCAAACTTACAATCTAAAGGTTTGGGTGTGGTACAAGCGGTTGACAAATGCAAGATGGCGGGTGAAAGCAGTTTGTTTAGCCAAGTGGAGGGGTCTGTGCTGTACTGTAGATTGTGGGTGTTATTAAGGTGTGGAGTGTGCAGTTGTGCATATTAAGGCTGAAGGTGATAAGATTTTTTTTAAATAGGTGTGTTTTTAGTGATTTTTTAAAGTTTTTGAGGCATGAAGATAATCTAATGGAGCGAGGCAAGGAGTTCCAGATAATAGGGGCAGCACGAGAAAAGTCTTGAAGGTGGGAGTGAGAGGAGGTGATGAGAGGAGGAAAGAAGAAGGTCGTTAGCAGAACGTAGGGGGCGGTTTGGAGAGAATTTTGAAACAAGAGCAGAGATATAAGGGGGTGCATTGCTGTTCAGGACTATATGTTCGGGTCATGATTTTTCGGGAAGCTATGGGATTGTAGTGTAGACAGATGAGAGATGGGGAGACCAGCAAGGAGGGAATTGCAGTAGTCTAGTTGAGATATGATGAGAGAATGTATTAGAATTTTAGCTGTGTCTTCTATAAGAAGACGCATTGGAGATTTTTTTTTAGGTGAAACTAACATGATTTTGTTATTGATTGGATGTGAGGAATAAAAAAAAAAAAGAGGGAAGGGTCCAGTAGAACCCAAAGACAACGGGCCTGGGAGGTGGGAGTTATGATGACATTGCCAACAGTGAGATATTAGGAGTGGAAGCTGTAGTAGAGGAAGATTAGGAGTTCAGTCTTAGACATGTTGAGTTTGAGTTGACGGGTGGACATCCAGGAGGATATGCTAGAGAGGCAGTTGGAAACTTGAGCTAGAAGAGAGGGGAATAGATCGGGTGCAGAGAGGTAGATTTGAGTGTCGTCTGCATAGAGATGATACTGAAATCCAAAGGATTTTATGAGGGTGCCAAGGGAGGAGGTGTAGATGGAGAAGAGGAGGGGGCCTAGGACAGAATCTTGGGGAACGCCAACAGACAGAGGGAGAGGTGAAGAAGAGGTGCCAGAGAAGGAGACGCTAAATGTACGATCTTTGAGATAGGATGAGAACCATGAAAGCGCTGTGTCCTGGATGCCAAAAGAGCGGAGAGTTTGGATTAGAAGAGGGTGGTCAACTGTGTCGAAGGCAGCAGAGAGATCCAGGAGAATTAGAATGGAGAAGTGACCCTTTACAAGGTTTGTGTATTGTATATTACACCATCACCACCATGAACAAGCCCATAATGATCTGTATACCCACCTGGTGGCAACATGCAGCGCTTGAGAGCGCGAGAGATAGTAAGCGAAAGCGCAAGAAAGCAAAAGCGCAGAAAATTAAACAAAAACAAAACAAACAAAAAAAAAAGAAATTGAAAAAAAAAAAAAAAAATGAACAATGTTCCATTATCACCAACGCATGTGTTTGTGTCAGTCGTGTCCGACTCTCCACTTTGTATTCATGGCAGAGATACTTGAGTGTGTCCCAGTTCCTTCTCCAGTGGGCCACAGCATACAGCTCCTGGTATTACTAGGTGGTCTCTCATCCAAGTACTGACCAGGCCCAACCCTCCTCCAGGGTGGTGTAACCTAGTTCCCTGACTGGAATAAAACCCAGGTTGTAGCAGTGAAAGCACTGAATCCTAACCACTGGACCACCAGGGAACCCCACATCACCACCATATACAAGCCCATAAATACCTATACAGCTGGTTGTAACCTGCAGCTCTGGTAGCCCCCCCCCGACATCCGCTGTAGTCTGAGCTCTGTAACGAATCCTAGTTTTGTAAACCAGGATCAGAATTTTTTTTTAGAGAGTCTTAAATATCACTTGTCTTGGTGCTTCCATTCTGAATCGCTCGCCTGCCTGTAGCCTGCGTAGCGTTCTCCTACTGGGACTATCTAGCTCTACCGTCTATTCATAGTGGCAGTCTCAATATAACAGAACAGATAAGTTATTGGAATCCAATGCTCCTCCCAAGTTTCTCATTCTGTTGAGAAAAACAAAAATACCAGAGCACGCCGGAGAATACAATGGTTCTACATTAATGGTTGTGTGGTCCAGAAATATTCTGCCCATTATCAAGTCCAACTCCTCATATTAATAAGACGCTATAATTAAAGCAAGAACTCTTCAGCTTCCAGTTGGAGTGTAGAAGACTCACCGGATCCTCCTCTCCAGATGACCTCACCCAGGGCCAGGATTATCCTGCTGTGACAATATACCTGGATTATACACAAGGCCAGCAGATGTTTTCAGTATAAAAACAGAAAGAATAAAAAAGGTCTATTGATACTTTAACCCCTGAAAACCTGGATTTTGGTTCCAGATAAAATCCAAGTATAAAAAACCTGTAACAACCCTTTGTAATTCCAGTCATTACCAAGTAATATAACGCACCAACACGTTAACGCTTTGTGTGGCTGCTGCATTAATGTGTCAACCAAACACATGGCGGCCATTGCGCCAGCCAGAGTGCATGCTGGGAGTGCAGACAGATGTGGTACCTGCTAATCAGATAAATAAGGCACAAGAGAAGGACGCTAAACCACGGAGGAGGATACTCTATGGAAATAGACTTGGGATAGTGGTGGAGCCAGATCATGGGGGTCCTGGAGCAAGTAACAACCCCCTTCAAAGGTAGGTGCCAGTAATTGAAGGGGAAAAGCTACAATATAGGCGGTCAGATCACCCTTCTATAAACATTGTTACCTCCCCCCATGACACTGAACGGTCCGTGTTCTGCTTTATCAATAAATGGAAACAGATTTTGATGCATTTTTAAAAAGAAAATCAATAGGGGATGGATGGATGGAGCGCTCTCATCGCTGTGGCCCGGGTTAGTTTCCCATTAAGGAAACCAACCTTTGTGGGATGGCTACCTTGTGGTGGCAAACGTGCTTGTGTACCTCAAAGCTGTGAGCTATACCATGGAGGGTCAACCTAAGATGGGCAAGTCATAGCAGAGAGATCAGAGAAACTGAGGTCCACTGAAAAAGGAACGGGCAAAACGTTGCCAAGATTCCCTTATGGATGAACACAACTAGACACATATGTGCTTGGCATCCTGTGGTCTGTATGGTCATGGAGAGTTGGACATGACTGAACGATTAAACAAAATGTTAATTTCTATAGCACAATGGGCACAGGACAATTATATAGGACTATATGCATTTAACAGAAATTAGTTCCATATTCCCGGCGTATACAATCTAATTATATGGGGGAAGGAGCATATGAACACATTATGGTAGGAGTAAATGCATATATAGGCGAGTGTGCTACAGAGGGTCACACGTGCGTGCATTCAGGGAGCCATTTCAAAGTATCTATAAAAAGGTAATTTTTAAGATGAACCCAACAAGAGGTGAGATTAGAGATTTCTCGGATATTGTGCTGCAGTCTATCCCGGAGGAGTCAGAAGTAATGAAAAGGATCTGAAAGGAACAGAGAGGAGATGCCAGGAGCAGAGTGAAGACGACGAGCTGGGGAGAACAGAAGATAGATAAGGGGAGGAGCAAAGGGGTGCAGAGCCTTGAAGTAGGGACACAAGGTTTATAGGCTGTTCTTCACTATTTGAAACCAGTTGAGGGATTTCAGTCCGAGAGAAAAATGAAGAAATGTATAAGAAGAAGTGGAGCCACTGTGTTATAAATGGATTGAAAGAGGACGTAAGACCAAAGAGTAAGGTGTTATCTAGACGAGAGGATAAAGACCAGAGACTTCTCAGACTAGGTGATGGTCCTGGTGTTGGAGGCCAGAGACATATCCCCGCTATATGCATAAGAAAAATAACTAAAACTGGAGAACGTATTTTAACAAAATGTCGTAGCTTTGAATGCCAAGTATGTCCTTCAGTGAGATGTGGGGAAACTGGACCAACCCGCTAAGAGAGCGTGTCCAAGTACAGTATCTTCAATTGGTATAATCTATCTATCTATATCTATAAAGTGCCAGCATTTACCCAGTAGAGTAACTTACAGTGGGTACAAAATTGCAAATTACAAGTACTGGTACAATACAAATACGATACAACAGTTTGGTCCAACAGTAATGAGTCCCTACTCCCAAGGACTTACAATTTAGAAGGTAAGGGTGATGAGCGTCTAAACTGATGCCTTTTAGTGGTTTTTTGGAGGTTTGAGGCAGGAGGAGTCTAATGGAACAAGGCAAGGAGTTCCATAGAGTAGGTGCCGCACAAGAAGTCCTGAAGGAGGAGTGAGAAAAGGTGATAAGAGGAGGAAAGAAGAAGGTCATTAGAGCGGAGAGCTTGGTTAAGAGAGTATTTTGAGACCAGATCAGATGTAACGGGGTGCACCAATAAAGGCTTAGAAGTTAAGATCATGGTTTTAAGTTTTATTCATAAAGCTTTGAGAATACAATGGACTGACAGGCGCTAAACTCTTAAGATTTTAGTATGATAAGGGATTATAGATTGATGTGGAGACAGGTGGGTGATAGAGAGGCCATATTTATTTCATGTGAGGAATAAAAATTAAATAAAAAAGGTGCCGGGTCCAATAGAACCCCAAGATGGGCCTGGTAGGTTGGAGTGATGACTGTGTGGTCAACAGTGAGATACGTGGAGTGGAAGCTGCAGTAGAGGGTGGGAAGATTAGGAGTTCAGTCTTAGACATGTTGAGTTGGTGGGAAGACATCCAGGAGGATGTGTTTGAGAGGCCATTTGCTACTCCTGCTAGGAGAGGGTGACTGGTCTTTGCCAAAAAGGTAGATTTGATTGTTATCCACAAAGTAAGATAGAGATTGGAGGCGTCAAGAAATTAGCTGGAGGAAAGGAATTGGGTTAGGGTGTTGTAGACGAGACGCTCAAGGAAAAGAGAGATAGTGCGATAGATCCATAAGCCAAGTCAGATGAGGGTTTCTTAAGAATGGGTATAATTATGGCTGGTTTTAAAGATGGAAATGTGCCGGTCTTTAGGAAATAATTGTGTGAGCTGGGATAAGAGTGGGGAGAGGGGAGGATGAGCTGTGATGGAAGAAGCTCATGTTGGCAAGAGGTTGATAGAAGACCAGAGACTTCAGTATTGCCAAACGCTTCCAGTAGGAATTCTTCAGAGATGACCACTGGTCAGTGTATTGCCCATTTGCCAGGCAGCATGGAAGTCCAGAGATAAATCCATAACTGGCTCTAACCCATTTGGCTTTAGAGTTGAAAGAATCCAATTCCTGCCATGGAGAGCTGCATCAACCCACGGCCATCCAAGTTAGAACAGATCTACCTAGAGTATCATGAACACAATGGCTGCCAACATAGAGGTAACAATATAATGCCACATTTTCTATCCCCATTATTAAAAGATATTTCCCCGTGAAGAAATAATGAAAAAAAATTACATTTTAGATAAAAAAACTGTTTATAAATGGTGTGCGCACATAAAAGGGAATATTGTGACCTGGCATTACACACAAGATGCCGCGATGCTTCCAAGAGCCAGTGTAAGACTGGACAAAGTTTATTTGCATGAAAAAAGATTGCTGCAAGGGTTAAAACAATGTTCCAAAGCAGTTTGAAAATGTAATAAATCACCTTGTTCACCAATAGATTACAATTATAATCCAGATATATTCCTCCGTCTCCATGGACCACGGCCATTAGTCCCAGTTCTAAAGTGTTTGGCCCCGATTTATCAGCGAATGCATTTATTGGTTCACCACAATACGCCAGTAGCGTTCAGCATTGAAATCGGCAAACGTATCCAATAGCGTACGTGACTGCGTCAGACATGGGGTTTTCGGTGGTTTCTTCCATGTTGTAATGGAGGACACGTGATAGGTTTGCAATACATAGAATATCTACTAATGGTTGCCAATGGGAGGTGTATTCTATAGAAAAAGGGCTATTTTACGTACGTATAAGTATGTCATTTTACATATAAATAAATGTTATTAAAATCTGAATGTTAACAATATTACATAAAATAAAATTACATAGTATCGGAGGTAGAAAATACTTTTGGTCCATCAAGTTCTACCTTTTTAGATCTCCTCTGATCCTTGTCATCTGCAGATTAATTGTTAATTTATCCTCCCCAAAAAAAAAAAAAAAAAAAAAACACTGAAACTTTGCCAATTGACTCAAAAGAGAAAAAAAAAATCCTTCCTGACCCGATTCTGGCGATCCGACTCCACCCAAAACAAATACTCTCTCTAACCTGGATAGCCCTTTTTATTCAAAAATATATCCAATCCCTTTTTAAAGTTATCTATCAAATCCGCTGTCACCACCTCCTTTGGTAGAGAATTCCACAGATTAACCACCCTTACTGTGAAGAACCCTTTTCTCTCTCTAAGGTGGAATCTTTACTTCAAAAGGATGTTGTAACGGAACCCATCACTGTTTTACCCTGTTTTATGATTATTATGGTTAAAATATGATCCTAATATATGTATGTTGGTTGATGCTCTGCAGAATATTGTCCCAAATATTTACAGCTACTTGGCATGGGAGATAATCTCGTTACAGCGACTCCGCATAAGATAAAGGAAGTCTATTGTATAGTATTTTCATTCTCAGATAAGAACAAAGAAGTGTAATTTAATCAATGTCTGATTGTATCAAAGTTGCCAGGGAGGTGTGACCCACCTATTGTTCTCTTTATGGGTATTGTGCAGCCAAATATGGGGGATGTGGATTGCCTGTGGGAAGAGATGTATAAATATTTCTGCAATAACAAAATAAAGTCAGTATTCATTTGACTCCCAAATTGTGTGTCGTCCAATATGGGAGGTCGGGAATGGTGAAACTGTAGTGCCTCGTGGGTATTTTATCGTATACCAGCGGAGATTTTGGATACGTGGTCCAGCTCCGTTACATTTGTTGGCAAGTGGTGGAATTGTTCCCACGGTCAGAAGGACAGCTACAGGAGACACCATTCCGTGGAGTACAAATTGAGGGCAACGCTAGTATCCGTACAGCGCCCCTGGCTACAGCAGGATGGAACCGGCTAGTTTTCAGACAGCGTTCCATGATGAGGATGAGAAGGAGGCCGCGGACTACAGGGAAACAGACAGAAAGGAACTCATGGTTACAGTACCTCGTATTACCCCACAGAATGAGTTTGGAAGAGAACTCCAAAGCAGACTGGCCTTTTTCCCAGATACGCTTCCCATGAAAACCTTGGAATGGTTAATGACAGATGTCCACAAATCCATAATGGAAAAGCAGCGGGCACGGGAGCGGTCCATCTGGGGAGCTGCTAACCCACCTCCCACCATTAAACCCCCCCCAGCACTGCGTCCGGGTGGTGGGAACTACCAAACCCCTCCACGGTACATCAGGTGCCACACGTGTAACCAGCAGGGTCACATGCAGAGAGACTGTCCCAGAAACAGAAACCGCTCCACGTGGAATACTCCAACTAATTCCACCTCCCAGCAGCAGTGTGTACCCCAGGGGGCCGAAGGTGTCGTCCTTCCTCCCCAGCGGCAGTGTGTACCCCAAGGGGCCGAAGGTGTCGTCCTTCACCCCCAGCGGCAGTGTGTACCCCAGGGAGCTGAAGGTGTCGTCCTTCCTCCCCAGCGGCAGTGTGTTCCCCAGGGAGCTGAAGGTGTCGGCCTTCCCCCCCAGCGGCAGTGTGAACCCCAGGGGGCAGAAGGTGTCGTCCTTCCTCCCCAGCGGCAGTGTGAACCCCAGGGGGCAGAAGGTGTCGTCCTTTCCCCCCAGCGGCATTGTGAACCCCAGGGGGCAGAAGGTGTCGTCCTTCCCCCTCAGCGGCAGTGTGAACCCCAGGGGGCAGAAGGTGTTGTCCTTCCCCCTCAGCGGCAGTGTGTACCCCAGGGAGCTGAAGGTGTCGTCCTTCCTTCCCAGCGGCAGTGTGTACCCCAGGGAGCTGAAGGTGTCGGCCTTCCCCCCCAGCGGCAGTGTGAACCCCAGAGGGCAGAAGGTGTCGGCCTTCCCCCCCAGCGGCAGTGTGAACCCCAGAGGGCAGAAGGTGTCGTCCTTTCCCCCCAGCGGCAGTGTGAACCCCAGGGGGCAGAAGGTGTCGTCCTTTCCCCCCAGCGGCAGTGTGAACCCCAGGGGGCAGAAGGTGTCGTCCTTTCTCCCCAGCGGCAGGGTGAACCCCAGAGGGCAGAAGGTGTCGTCCTTCCTTCCCAGCGGCAGTGTGAACCCCAGGGGGCAGAAGGTGTCGTCCTTCCCCCCCAGCGGCAGTGTGAAACACAGGTGGCAGAAGGTGTCGTCCTTCCCCTCCAGCGACAGTTTACCCTAACCAGGGGAGACACCAATCTCCCAGACGGCGCAGATGGGACCGTGGTCTCTGCGCCCACAGCTTGTCCAGATCCCCAACTACCGTCACTGGGACAACCGGAGGAGGGGGTAAGTACAAATTCCCCTCCCCAGCTAACTTCTAATGTGGCCCCAGGGTTAACAGAGGAAATGTTAACCCCCACTGACCCCCACGTTTCCCTGGCTACTGAGCCGAAATATGTCCCAAGTACCCCAGCAGAAGAGCTGACAGCGGGGCACAGTGCAGTCGGCCTCTGCCCTCCCTTTGTCGCTTGTGCAGAGCAGGATGTCCTGCAGGTTATACCAGCAGAAGAGCTGGCATCAGGGCAGAGTGCCGCTGGCCTCTGCCCCTCAAGTCCCCTCAGCGTGTTGCACCATCACCCCAGCGAAATATCCAGGTGCCTGGTTAGACTTCCCCCCAAAGGGGAGATGTGTGACGAAGTGCCCTTCGCCACTTTGGCTTGGAGAGGACTGTTTGCCAGCCTCCTGCCCTGCGACTATGGCCCTGGTACATATTGCCCTTTGGAACCAGTGTTCGGCCATACCAGAGTGTAAGTCACTCATTCTGGCCCTTTACATACAGGGGGGTCATTCTGTACTTGCCCTGTGTGAACCATGATACCCCAGATAACTGTGCCATGAAGCCCATTCATATAATGAAAGACTATGGGAAAGACTTTAGCTACATGGCAATTGAACTGTGTGAAGAGGATCTGAGCGCTATTCGGTGGTTTTGTGCGCTCAGATCCCAGCTATCTGGGGATATGGGAAATGTGAGTAAATGTGAATTGCAGTAATGCTGATGGGTTGTCAAACTAGAGAATTGACCAACAAATACTTTTGTCCGGACATCCCCAGGCCGATCCGTTGGGATCAGACCGTGTATGCCGGCTTATGGTCACGGGGGAGGTGTGTAACGGAACCCATCACTGTTTTACCCTGTTTTATGATTATTATGGTTAAAATATGATCCTAATATATGTATGTTGGTTGATGCTCTGCAGAATATTGTCCCAAATATTTACAGCTACTTGGCATGGGAGATAATCTCGTTACAGCGACTCCGCATAAGATAAAGGAAGTCTATTGTATAGTATTTTCATTCTCAGATAAGAACAAAGAAGTGTAATTGAATCAATGTCTGATTGTATCAAAGTTGCCAGGGAGGTGTGACCCACCTATTGTTCTCTTTATGGGTATTGTGCAGCCAAATATGGGGGATGTGGATTGCCTGTGGGAAGAGATGTATAAATATTTCTGCAATAACAAAATAAAGTCAGTATTCATTTGACTCCCAAATTGTGTGTCGTCCAATATGGGAGGTCGGGAATGGTGAAACTGTAGTGCCTCGTGGGTATTTTATCGTATACCAGCGGAGATTTTGGATACGTGGTCCAGCTCCGTTACAGATGTCCTCTTGGCACAAAGTTCCTGACAAATTATATTGTTCCTGGAAGTATCTATATAAGGTGATCATATACCCTTTTAGGCACAGTTTTCCTAGAGAAATGATATATAAATATATATTGTATTATATTCAATAACTGTTAATTAAAAATAGTTAATATGGTTAGTATTCATAACTGTTCCCCTCACGAAGATACCTTCCCATAATAGCAAGACCCTTACCCATTGCTGCACCACCCCAAGACTCTCTCTCATATACGTATATATATATATATATATATATATATATATATATATATATATATATATATATATATATATATATATATATATATATATATATATATATATATATATATATATATATATATGTATATATATATATATATATATATATATATATATATATATATATATATATATATATATATATATAGAGAGAGAGAGAGAACATCGCCCACACACCGACCCCTCAGCATCCATGCCCACCCAGTCCTTGTCAGCACCCCCCCCCCCCGCACAGCACCCATCTATCTCCTTTCTTCCCCCCTCAGAGCCCACCCCCCTGTACTTTGTTTTTTACTTTCTTCCCTAATACACATCCCCAGCATGCTGAACTGCTCCACACTGCCACCTCTTGGAGCTTCAGTAGAAATGCTCTCATTTAAACCAAAACCCACCAATTTCAGACCTGGGGTGTGTGCAGCCAAGGAGGCAAAAGAGGCCTAGGTGGGCTGTGGTGGGTTGGACCAAGGTAGGAGGTCCCAGGGTCAAATCTACCTCTCGGCACAGATCAATCGCCCTCTCTTCTAGCATGAGTAGCGAATGGCCTCTCAAACATCCTCCTAGATTTCTTCCCTACACTACAGAATAAAAAATGAATGCAAAAAAATAAAAAATTACAGCACGGGGCCCAGACAGAGGAGGGCCCCGGTGCACTGCACCACCGGTAGGGACGCCCGTTACTATTACATTTTAAAAACTCTTTCCAATAATTTCTAATCTTTTTGCAGGGCTCTATTAAAGTATCTTTAGAAAAGAAACAGCTTAATGTCTTTATAAGTCCTGCAGTGGTATTCTTAAGCACATTTGCCACGTCTTGTGCTGGAGTTAGATGTGCGCATTCGCCATTGTGTTAAGTAGCATTTAGGCTTGTTTGCTACTTGATAAATACCGTTTTACATATATGGTGGTGTATTGCCTTCTATAATAGATGGTGCCCCATATGCTTAAGTGTGGGCCTTGGTGTATTCTCATCCCACTTTGTCCCTGAAGACCAGCAGATAAGGTCTCATGGACCAGCACTAGTTCCAGGACTGGCTGTTGAGAGCCCGCTCTAGTCTTAGCCGCACATAAAGGAGCCTCCACACAACAGTTGTTTACTTCTCTTGTAATAACAAATCCGCTCATCATACCAGATAGGGCTGGAAGTACAGGAGACAATAACCACCATGAGCTTTAATATTTACAAATCTTGCAAGTAAATGCATTCATCATAATATGCCTTTAACAGCAATATGACATGAAAAAAAAAAATCAAATAAAACCATAATGATCTTGTCTGACGTTAGCAACATTTCTTCTGTTTGCTGGCAGTTAAAGACGCAGCCTAAATTAGCATAAAATTCCTAATTTGTTCTGGTCAATTAGAGGAACCTTCAACATTGTAGAGTATGGGATCTGGTCTCTGGAGCAAAGCATCATGGGATTTGTAATCTGGCATATATACATGTAAGAAGGTGCTATGTAATTGCATAGAAAAGTTTCTCTGCAGCACACTTCAACTCACATTCACTCTGCAGCTCAATCAACCTGAGGTGGAATAAACTGCAGAGACTGAGAATTTGCTGTAGATACCAGTCCCTGTAGCAAAGAATCAGTTCACATACATAATACAATCATAATGCTATACCAAACACTGGCTGCAGTGCTGGTTCAGCCATGGTTACTTTTCTGCACTATAACTGCTGGAAGTCAATTCTATATCAACTACTGCTGCAGGTTTTTGTTTTTTCCATTTGAATTGCTGATGGTTAGAGGGGCTGATTGTGTTTGGCTGAGATCTCAGTCTACGTCAGGACGGGTTGCCGACAGACAGCTCTGGGGTTGTGGAAATACCCATTCCTGCTTACTGCAAATAAATCTCAGTGTATTAAGTTTTCAATCTAATACATGTTCTGTTATCCGTGGCTGTTCTATCAAACATTTAAAACCGGGGAAACTTCTGTACACGTTTAATGACGATACGATGATGTAAGAGGTGATTGCCAAGTAATTCAGCAGCTTGCCAGGAGAGGGCAGCACATTATTTCTTATCTAATTATATGGTGTTTTGATAAAGGAAACTTATAGAAGGATCCAGTATTGAAATAAGATGTCACACATGGTGCAGATGTAGGCCCCCAGGCCGCCATTAGGGGGGCCCCCAGCAGCCAGAATTTCAGCTACAGCAAGCCTTTCCAACATGGAAAAAAATGACAAACGGCATCTAAATAGAAAAATGTACATATACACACAGGGAGCGTGGTGGCGGGGGCACAGGCAGCACGCCAACTGTGCGCACTACAAGCTGCAATATGGAAATACACAGCTCGCTACTAGCACTGAAGGAGGAGGCAGGCAAAGAGGGCAGCCTCCAGAACGTAAGCAAAAGTAAAATAAAGTGGCATTTTGTAACTGGAGTGTCCCTTTAACAAGCTGTAACCAAATTATTTCAGTCTCATTTGTCTAAACCGGTTAAAGTTAATTACAACTAGCACATTCATGGCAGTAGATAAATGGATGCTCTTTGAGACACTTAAATACCACATTTGTAATATTTTCTGCATAATAATAATAATAATAATAATAATAATAATAATAATAATAATGTTATCAATAATAATAATCTAAACCATAATATCAACAATAATCACATAATAGTTGTGGATATACCGGCCGTTTCACGCTTTGCAAGCCTCGCAAAGCGAGCCGAGCTGTTGAAGGCTGATAACCATCTCATTAACGCACGAAGAGTCCCAGGAGACCGCAAAGCGCCATTCACTTGATACTTTCCATACGACGCAGCCAATACCAAGTAGACAAGTCTCTATCCTCACACGTTCATCCGCTTATCTAAGGGCTCAAATCGTTATCAGCAATAACTAAAGATGGCGATATCCATACATGATCGAATTTAACCATTTTCCTGCATGATTTTCAATCCGGTCATGGACAGTAGTTTTGGGGAGTTCCATGTTCCTTTAAGTATAAGGATGAAGTATCTTATTCCATAGAGCGGGTATCTACAAGGGTCATGCCGAGACTGGTTTCTTTCTGCAAGATCAAGGAGCACTTCAGTCAGCAGATACAATAGACTCCTTAAGGTTAGTGAGAAGGTCCTCAGTGGTCTGTGAGCTTTATAGTGGTTTACACTACTGGGGAGGAAAGCTATGGCAAAATCTGTATACGCTATTAAAGAGATGACTATCAATCAACGCTTGCAGTTTGAACTATAGTATTTACAGTAATAACATAAGGATGTGAGAGCTGGACCATAAAGAAGGCTGAGCGCCGGAGAATGGATTCCTTTGGCTTCATGTCCTATAGTATTGATTTATTGTATCTTTCAGTCCACGGGACTCTTATGTAGTTTTCTCCAACACCACAATTAAAACTGTTCACTGGAAGGTTTGATCATGAGGCGAAGCCATATCATGAGAGAACAGGATTCCTTGGAGAAGATTTAAGGCACACAAACAAAGTGAAGGCAGAGATGGATAAATGAGGTCATTGAAGCACTGAACATGAGCTGTATGGAGCTCAGATGGCTATTGGCTGACAGAGGTGCCTGATGGGAAGTATGAAGTGCCGAGGAGCTCCATTAAATTGTCAGCTGTCTACCCGACTATGAGCATTGTAAAGTGAAGCTAAATCAGCTAGCTGGAAAGATAAACATAGAAAGTTCTTAGATGCATAGAGTCAAGGAGAGTCGGACATGACTGAACAAGATTTTGCATTAGAGATTTTGCCAATTATTAATCTTATTTCTTTGAAATGGCACAAACGTGGACTGTTACCGTTCCTTTAGTGATAGGACAGCCGGTGTATGGGAGATAGTTTATATTTGTTATTTATATCCAAGAATGAGGGTCTTTATCAGCCAAACTGACACTGAGAGGGGGTTGTGGGTGTGTTTGCCCCTTTTACAGCAATTCTGATGGAGGATTAAGCCTGGAATGACCTTTTCAGGGTAACCAGGGTCATCTGCTCGGTCAGCGATTTCAGTTTTGTCATTCGCTTTGCTGCCCCTTCTGGACCCGTCTCAAGCTGAGAGGGTTAAGATACAAAGTCCAATGTTACATTAAGGCACATGAGCCGTGACAATACATGTACACAGCATGGTCTAGACCAGGGCTAGGCCAGATCAGTCCTGGAGAGCCACACAGGCCTGAATTTGAGGATTTCCTGAGTCAGTCTGGATGAGAGAATGGGTAGTCTTGCTTGTACACAGCAGGGATATCTTGAAATCCTGTCCTGTGTGGCTCTCCAGGATTGAACTGGCCTAGCCCTGGTCTAGATGGCACTGGGAATACCACCCACAACAAAAGCATTAGAACTAAATGATTACAGTGGAATCTAGGCCAAAACAGGCTTTTTTGGTAAATGTACGGAAGCGTAGATAAAAAAAAAACTTTTAAAAAACGACGGACCTTTTGGACTCACCGCCACGGAGCAGTTACCTTTGATATAGAAGCAGAGAGCGTTATAGGAAATTATAGGGGATCTTCCCAATGGTTTAATGGGATAGTGGGGGACTTACTAATGGTGTAATGAGAGTTTGTCCTAAAGAGCTTACAATCTGATACTATAATTAGAGGCTCTGTGCACATGAACTACAATGTAGTAGTGTAATAAGACCTACGTCCATGAAGCTTAACATTTAGTGGCATTATAGGATTCTCTCCCCCAATAAGTTTACAACGTAGTAAAATAAATGACAATTGCAAGCTCTTGAGGTTGAGGAGATCGCAGAAGCTGTAAGATACCGGAGAGTGACAAGCAATGGATACCTGTGTGGGGCCTTAGAGGCTAGGTGCAGCAAGAAGAGCTTGTGCAAGGCTTGGGTTAGGTGAAGGGGTCTGTAATATGGGAAGGGGGGCTCAGGTGTTTATACATGAAGAAATCAGCAGGTCAGGAGCAGAATGTGCTTTATTGGTTGTGCAGGGCAGTGATATAGAGGCAGAGTGTTAAAGGAGATCATAAAAGGGGTGTGGGCGGAGAGGGGTTTTGGGGGGCCATGTGGGTGGGGGTGTAGGAGATCATAAAGGGGGTGCAGGGTTTTTGGGGGGCCCCATGCTGCACCCCCTATGGTCCCCCAAACCCCCACCCGACCACACCCTTTATGATCTCCTACACCCCCACAGCCACCCAAAACCCCTCCCCCCCAGGTCCCCCATTATGATCTCCTATAACACTCTTTCTGCCTCTATATCATTGTTATAAAGGTAACTGCAGTAATCCATCTTAAGTGCACACAAACGTGCAACAGTGCCATCTGTCGGCCCCTTGCAGTTTTGCCCCAGGAGCTCAGTGGCAGTGAGAAAGTCCACAAGGCCCAAAAAGTCTTCTAATAAAAGCGAAGTTGCCCTACTGGCAGCCACAGCACTTTGCATAGAGCTTCGGGTCACCTATTGATTTTTCATATCCTTGTTTGCCAACCTGGTATGAGGAGTAGTTCCTAGATCTGCAGAGCCGAGACTTCCCAGACTAACGGAAAAAAGACAAACTAAGCTTAAAGGTCCACTGAAATGTCTTATAGTATACTCCAAAGTGCTTGACTAAAATGAATACAGTCTTTGTAAATGTGCAAAATGTTTCCAACTATTGTATTCAATATGGTGTTAATGATGCGCCACATGACAAGAGAACCAAGGTCCTGTAGGATGATCCTTGGGCGGTAGAAGATGGAAGAGCATATGGCCAAGGCTAGCAATGCATGTAATGGTACCCAATGATCGGCTTTTATTTCTATTTAGGTCGAGATCTGCTTTTGGGGGCAGACTGGGACTCCCCTGAACTCTCCAACCAATGGCCCCTTCAGGGCCTTAACTTCTCCCTGAAACAGCCATGTCCTCTCCATCTTCCTGCATTGACTTACATTGGGAGGTGAGGTCCCCTCAGACAGGCCCTGTGATGGCCCACCTGGAGGCCTCGACTCCCCACCTTACACCTTCCTGGGCATGGTTGTGGTCATTTGCTGTTCCTCCCCAGGTCACTATAAGACTGGACTATATTTGGATATCCTGTCCACAGTTAGAGAATCCCATCAAATATATAACAGGTAAATAGTATAATCTAGTCCAATAATCAATATGCAGCATCAGAAGAACCAAACCCCAATTAGATGTTAGATTTTTAAATTGATAGCTTTATTATATACTATTAAAAAGTGTCAAACATTGGACGTGTAATTCACAAATGACTCATTCTGATGCAATATATGGATTACACCACTATTTGCCTTTGACATCTATTTTCTGGATCCACTGGTATATGGATGCTGTCTTCTCCAATACAGATTGGAACCCTAGTTTGGATCTTTCTGTGCAATCACCCTAATTTCCTTCTGTCTTGAGATTGTCACAAGTGAAGTTTGTATCTATATGATCCTTAAATCCAGGACAGACGGTGCATGGGCACACTAGAGAAATACTTGTTACCAATTTTTTAGGAAATTTAAATATAAGTGTTCCCAGTCTGCCCATGGTCAGATTTTGCAGTAGAGCGTGGAATAAATATTGGTGGTCAGAGAAGTTAAATAAGTCATGTAATATTTTAATAAAACCACTACTTGCAGGTGGACATATTTACTCACCAAGACAAATATGCTACCGTAAAAACCTTACATTATACATCCAACCTACTCACCAATGTCTAGCTGGTGGAGGTAGCCTATACCCAAGATGTAGGTAGTACCAATGCTACCATAGCTGCCATGCTGGTCTTGTACTATAGACATTTCTATTTAAGCCTTTAATTGGTGCCACAAAGGGGTTAATGATAATGGTGAATGGATTATTTCATTTTTCCTTTTTAGATGCATGTCCGTTTAAGTACTAGAGGTTTAAAGAGCAATAACTGGCTCCACTTTGTTACAGGCTGTCCAAGAAACCAAGAATTCCTTAAACCACAAGTTAATGCCAAGAGTAACAAGGAAAGCACAAAAGAAACGGTCTAGTGTTAAACAGGAAAATATGCAAGAAATGTAATTAATCTTAATCCTGGATGACATTACCTTGTTGGATATACACCGTTTATTTTGTAAATATCCCATTGACCTTTCAGGAGAACTTTAAAATGACGAGATCTAGTCTTCACAGCCTAAAAATGCAACGTTTACGCAACACAAGTTGAGTACTAGGTTAGTTTTAGTATACAGACTGCATTGTACGTACCAGAGCCTGTCCTTTTAGGGGATACATTTTGTGCATCCGTGACATCATTTCCCGATGTTGAGTATGTCAACAAATATAGTGTCCCCTTCTCTGGCACCATTTCTTCTCACCCTTTGTCTTTTGGCGTACCCCAAGGTTCAGTCCTAGGCCTCCTCTTCATCTATACAGCCACACTTGCTACCCCTATAAAGTCTTTTGGATTCCATTATATCTATGAAAAAGTCACTCACATCTACCTCCCCTCTCCTAGCACGAGTTTCCAACTGTCTCAAGTATATTGTCCTGGATGACTACCCACCACCTCAAACTCAAAATGTCAGACTACGCTCCTAATCTTCCCACCCTCTCCTACAGCTTCCACTTCTCACATCGCTTTCACTATTGACAATGCCCTCATCACCCCAGCTGCCAAGCCAGTGGTTTTGTGGTTCTACTGGATCATGCCCTCTGTTTAATTTCTCATATACATTAAGACACAAAATCTTGTAATTTTCGCCTACAAAATTAAATTTAAAAAACAGCATTTTTTAGTTTTGTCTTGTGTAAGATAGTGATAATACATTCTCTCATCTCTCGCCTCAATTACTGCAACTCACTCCCTACTGGCCTCCCCATCACCCGTCTCCACCCCAATCCATAATGATCCCGTCGCCAGACTCTGCTACCATACTCACCGCTCCGTGTCTGCATCGCCTCATCAGCCGCTCCAATGGCTGGTCCTTAGATACATTCTACGAGCTACTTATTTGTTTTTAAGGGACATAGGAAAGCAAAAATATTTTTTTCTGTGTTTAAATTACAGGCAAACCTTGCTTCTCAACATAGATATTTAAAATACAATCAAAATGTACTTACAATTTACTCTGGATTTGTTGGAGTGGACAAGATCTTGGCGTAAATTAATGGCAATTTTCGGTTAATTGCTATAATTTGAGTGTTTTAGAGACTGGATTGAAGTCATAACTAGTTCTAGGTACAGATGAGGGTAATATCTGCCTATATGGAGTCTTAGAAGCTTGCTGAAGTAGAGGGAGAATCTGGGGCTGTTTTCCTCCCCATCACTAGGAATTATAAAAAAAAAAAAAATCCTGGATCGGACTTCTGATTGGCTAATTTAGTACAGGATTCCCACTACACAAGGTAATTGGTAAGGGGAGGAAGAAACACATTAACCTCGCTGGAGAGGAATTAAACAAGTCATGGGGTGGTATAAATGAAGCTGGAGAACTGGCCCTCAATTGACATTGTGGCTTTGGTGGTTAGACTGGCGCTATGGCGTGTATTGCAACACTCTGTTAAATAAAGAGATCTATAGAAGATTGATGGCCCAGGGCAGTGACAGAAGAAATTTATCATAGAGGGTGATAATCTGGTATGGGTGCATTCCTTTAGAAAGAACTACAAATATTAGCAACAAACTAAAAACATTTGAGAAAATCTGAATGTGAAATAAAGAAAAAAAAAAAAAAGAAGTTAGTCGCCTTTGTTTGATATAGGAAATGATTGAAAAGGACCACACCCCTTTGCAGGCCCAGAAGCAGACCCCTTGCATCATTCAATTCAACTACACATTTCCAGGAATGTAAATGGCACATACACTACTTTCAATGCATCATGGATCCCTCCAGGTCCTGTAGATACCAATATGTATTCCAATTAAAAATTAGATGTATGACCTTGTTCCTCATTAATTATACTCTTACTCAGACTTAGTCTTCAAACATTTTCTTTTTCCCCCATTGTGCAGTGGTCCTTTAACAGCAGTGCTTGGTGGATGTGCACACATGTCCTACTTGATACTGAGCCTCATTCCTTTATGATCAGAGTCAGCCATAGCATAACTGAACAAATGGGAGAGGCGAGGTGGTCAAGGGACCAGGCTGATGGGTAATTGCTGCAAGAGGGGATAAACCATTTGTCATGAACAAGTTGTGAAAAATATTAAAACACTACTTCAGCTGGGTAGGTCATAGGTTGTACATTCCTATCCATTTTCTGTTTTATGTGAAAAAGTAATGTTAGGTGGTGTCCAGGAAATGTAGACTTTCAGGAGTCTCATGATTCTCAGATGGCATTCAGTTAGCAAATGTCTGAAAAGTCAAGGCAAAGGAGCAGTTCTTTTGTCTTGCTTGGGGAACCAAATGATCGTGTGATGCTAAATGCATGACCACACCATCAAAATCTATACTTCAGCCTGTTAACTACACCTGTTGTATGGGGATTTTTGTTTTAGCCCTGTTCTATTTTAATAATTCTAGTAAATATTTTTTATCCACTTAATTCATGTGTCTATATAATGGATAGGTGTTTAGTATGTACGGGGTACAGCTCTCCACTTGACCAAACTGCAGTTTTGCACAACAATCTATTCATGACTTTGGGGTATAGGTGACCATTAAAAGTGATTTTTACATCCCTTCTGATGGCTTATACAAGATGTTATCTGATCAACACACACCATAAGTGGACACCTGGATAGTCTCCATCACGATTGTTTGTAAAATTGTTTTGATCTTTGGTTAACTTCATATTTAACTCAAGAGGTTTCCTATCCGTGAAAATATTAAAGTTCACACACCCAACTTCCTAGTATTGGGAGAGGTGGAAATGCTTCTCATCCAGGGCCAGGTCACGTCTGAATTAGAAGTTATATAAACTCAATTGTTCTTTTATTTGCGGTTTGATCACCTTCCAAGATGAATTCTCAGAGGATCACTGTAGTTTACGGAATAAAATGATTGTGAAGTGGATCCAACATTAGTCCAAAACTAGAATCTATTTTGGAAGATTAAATGTATAAACTTCCTGAGAACTTGAGTGAGGAGCGTGTATCTGTCAGGGGATCATTATATAAAATGATATCATTTAATTTACCACCACGCTCCTTCCCTCGCAAACGTCAAATGCAATCCCTTCTCTTAAATGAAAACACTCCTCTCACTCACAGCCATCAAATATATATATTTTTTTTTTATGAAAAACTAGCTTTGTAGCTTCTCATGCAAAATATTTAATGCACCACTGGAACAAGTACAGACCTGTATAAAGATGGTGATGTCTTAGCTTTGTGTTTAAGCTCAAGATAAGGATTGTACAAATTCCAGATGACAATGTAGCTGTTATCTATTACAACACAATCTGGGTCACTGTTTAGGGGTCATAACCGGTAACATTTTGTGCTTTTCTTAAGGGTTCCTGTTCGTTACTGCACCTCCCCCAAAGTGGTAGAGAATATGCCACAGAAATATTAAACTGCAAATTTATGTATAAACCCCACTCAGTCCTGAGCCAATAGCTATCTAAAAAGATCCCCTAAGACCAGGGCAGGCAATCTTCATATAAAACTGCTACATTTTATCTAAATATTGCACCAACAAAATGTAAACTGTATAGTTGGCACAGCTTTGGTAAATACATTTTACTGATCGTGGCTTTCAGGTTTTCACTTATCTTTGTTACATCTTAATTATAAACTGCATTTTTCTATATGATCAGAGATTTTTCTTGCCCCAGTACAAAAATCTCTGGAGGGTCTCTTCGATTAGTCAGCATTATGTTCCTATAGATACTTCTGCTTATCTGCTGGCATAGTGTCATAAAATGTGCATGAAAGGGAGGGGAAAAACACAATTTTAGAAGATCTTGTCCAGTAAGTTTTTAAATATTTACATTGCAACATATATCCTACTGCAGACGTCAGTGAAGGGCCAGTGTAATGCTTGGAGTAAAGATGGGCATGCTCATTCGATTTGGTTTCACAGAAATATTCACAAAAGAGAGTAATTAGAGTGAAATGTTCACATGTAATTTCTCCTTATAATACCCATTGCTCAAGCTCTTATATCCAATACTTACAATAACGGTTATTAAATAAAATTGATTGCATTTGTGCTTTTTTCATGGGCTTGTCCATATGTGCATCACATCTAAGGCCCGGTACAGCAGGCTCCGTATTTAGGTCCATTTTATGGGGGTAACATGCTATGTATGACTATGGTTCATCAGCAGCCCATTGTATGGTCTCCCACAAATGGCTGACATTTGTTACCTCTGTTCCTGATCTCGCCGATTTATATTTTCAAGGTTTGGACATCTTGTAGACTGTGCTATTTGTAGATAAAGCCAAGATTGACCAAATGGAAATATAAAGCCTTCAACTGGGCATCATAGAGGCAAAAAAGGACCGAATGGAAGTGTAATGCCTTCAACTGGGATCAGAGGCACAGAAAGACAAGGACTGATAAAAATGAATAGTTTTAGATCATGAAATTTCTTACATTACTAACCAGTGCGATTCCAACCTCCATATAGTCTAGTGGCCAATAATCAGATATTTTCCACCCAATGCTCAAATTACTAAAGATGAATAATCTTGGAAACAACCTATAAATACAATTTAACCAATTTGTGTCATTTGTTTCCATAATTCTGTAAACTGAACAGTTCACCAAGTTTCCCTGATGACTTTTCCCCCAAGTCAAAAAAAAGGCACTAACTGAAGGACAGACAGACCGACTTCTTGTGCAAAAACAAATATCATGTTTTGATGCTGTAAAGTATATAGGGCAATGAGTACAAATATACATTTTTCTAGTATCGCCAATAAATTGTTCACTTCCATGGTGCTTTTGGATCATATATTGCAGTTAGAATACAATGCCAAGATTAAAAAACTGATCCATTTTACATCTATTCAGTGTTTGTGAGTAGTATTTTATAAAGTCAAGTCCTGCTAACAAGACCCTACAGCAGACCACCATCCTTTGGAGATTCTTAAACTTATTCAACCATGGAACTGGAATCATTTGTGGAGTCGTAAGATCTAAAAATGGAACCAATCAGCCAGTTTATGGCATCGTAACATTGCTCCCTAATCTTCAGCCACTCAATCCCTTTTCAAGACACCAATGATGGACATTTAAGCTAATTTGCTCAACCCAAGATACAAAAAAATAATATCGATTTCTTGAATGTTGGAAATATCCACTTCTAAGGTTTATTATCTCCACTTCTAACTGGTAGTTCTCTTATACCCATAGATTGGGAAAGCCCTCAATATTTTAATAGAACATGGCTGGTTCTTGCATTCTCATTAGTATAAAATACTAGAAGTATTAGCCGATAAGTCCAGGATCCATGTGAAGGGAAATAAAGTGAAGGTACACAAAGGCGGACTGCAAAATAGTTTATTAACATCCCTGCTCCAGCATGTAAAATATGCAGATACACACCTCGGGATGAAGGTGAAGGAAAGTATGAGTTAAAATCAAGATAACTAGCCAGTATAGATGGCACATTCCTGGCTGCATCTGGCATGGAAAGGTGCGCCAGTTTATGCTCCAACATGTCCACTGCACCTAGCATAGGGCGTGAGCCTAAATAGTCACCAGCCCTTATTACCAGTCCCAAAAACTACTCAACTATAGCTCATATGGCATTGCACGTAGGCTGTTTATATATCTACTTATTTTACTTGTGTAGAGTGAGCAGTGCTGAGTTTCTGCCTAGGACAATGAGGCAAAGACCATTAAAGTTGCCCAGTACAGTAATTCCCCTAACGGCATTCTTTATGGGATTGGTGTCCACGCTTCAGATCTTTATTTTGGCACATGCGAATCCCATAGTGTTGGAGTTGCACTGAAAACTTTTCAGCAAAATTAACCTTATTCCAAACCATATGACCACTTGACAATGTTCAATTTCTTAAAAAAAATCTGATCAGAATTGTATGACAAGATGCATATAGTCATTGTACCTTACATGGTAAGCCCTTAGCATGACCAACACCTTTACCAATAGGTCATGTTTGTCTTAAGTAGTCTCTGTATCCCGTGTGTTATGGAATATATTTTATATGGAATAGATTCCTAGAATGAGTGACCCAACAAAGTATGTCGATAAGACATAAGTCAATACAGTAAAAACAGACCATGACAGGTGGAGACTGGACTTATAAATCAGAGGAGGTCTCAAAGTATTATATTTACTAAGGTTAAACACTACAGGGTGTGGGAACCCAATTCAAACTCCCATTCATTGCCATGACAAAAGACAACTTCAAAGACACCAGATCAAATATTTACTGTAACTGAACACAAAGTACACAAAATGGAAAAACTCCAGAAGAACCAGAAAACAAGTCTATTATAGGCCATAGTATTATAGGCCATAGTATTATAGGCCATAGTATTATAGGCCATAGTATTATAGGCCATAGTATTATAGGCCATAGTATTATAGTTCTAAATGACAGGGTATTTTACTACTATTGGAGATTTTCGAAAGGAACGTGAATTAATCTTATTGGTGCATTAAGTCTACAGATGTCAGGATATTACGGTCACTAAACATACTAAAGTCTTCAAATTTTGGGACCCTCAAAAAGAAATAATTTGTCAACGCTTCAGTGCTTACTTGTAGGACTAGAAATAAACATGGCCTCCCCCTGGCCGAGCCTTCCTACAGAAAACGCTGGTCATGTTCCCCATTGATGAGCTTAGACGCCAGTTTGGATTCCCACTGTAGAGACCTGGCAGGGCAGTATTTGGGACGTACTTTGTGGGCAGCTTACAATATATTGAGTTTTTTGCTTTAGAAGAGATTTCAATTGTAGATGCCATTTCTTATTCCACAAGATATTATTGACCTTTGGATATAAATAAAGACACTCATGCTGGGGTGAGTATGTATGGTTTGCATTTTAAAATAAAATTATGTTTTCCCCGTATTGTCCTACATTTGGAGCACTGTTTTGATGGTGTAGATTTGAATAAATCCAACATTTCCACCACTTGGACAACCTGCATAAAGAGCTGACCCAACGGAGGTGTATGTGCGCAACAGAGGCGTATACCTAGAACGATTAGAGAAAGGTCTGTATAGGAAGATGGATGGGGTTAACATTAAGTAGCACAGACCTGGGCATGATGGGACCGGGATGGCTTCTCTAAAAGCCCAATAAAGCAGTGGTCTGGGAAAGTTTAATATTGAATATTGTTTGTTAATGGAACAGCAACCAATGCCCAATAAAAATGTCTAATTACGGTGAGTGTTTAAGGGGGTTAGAGAACGATGCCAGAAGCGGATCTTACAATGTCAAGAACTGCCAAGATATTGCAAGGTGGCATCAAAACCACAAACTATTATGGACTGTGAGACACGCCCCAAAGTGTGTGCCATATTGTTCCTTGGCTTGTGAATGGATGTTCTCTATATTTTTAGAGACAGTTGCTAAATAGGATAAAAGATGAAAGGACAGCAGAAGTCTTATCAGAGGACCCACCCTACTTCCCTGGGAGATCCCACCTTGCAGTATGGTGTTAAGTAGGCCCCATACTGATAAGGTGATATGTCCAGACCTCAGCTTCTTTTGATGTTCCACATTCTCAAGTTTAATACTGAAAATTGCAGTGGAATTGACATTTTGTTTGATAAACAAATGAGACAAGATGGACAGAATATGGTGGTGGGCTCTTATATACATGAGATTTCTTTGTGAGTAGTAAGATGTCTTTCACAGTGTACACAATTCGAATCCTAGCACAGTCTTTACTGGTGTCAATGAGAAGGTATCTAGCTGCTATTGACCTGTATTATATGTTCATGAATAAAATAAAATTACTGGATGTATAAAGATAGTCTCAATTTAAATTTATTATAAACTAGCGACTTGCCCGTCAAAAAATGACGGCAATAAGATTGTAAGGGCGGTAAATTTTGTTGGTGTTCCAAGATGGTTCGGCGCTCATTGCGAGGCTGTTGGTTGTTTGTGTGCTATGAGCATTTATTTTTTTGCTAATGAAATAATTAGTAGAATACATCACTATACTTTACCTATTTTGAAGTAATATATGCAGGAAGCATTGTTCTGAAGAGCTGACAATCTGTTTTCATGTTGCTGCAGCATACAATGTGCGTTTTCGCTGCTGTGGAGCTGCTGTGTATGTGTCAGTAATGTGCGCAGTGTGTAGTGTAAATAGGCTGCGTGCGCGAGGAAAATCTATTCGGGTAGCGGTGTACTTCCGCATTGTGTAAGTTAGTGTTGTAAAACGGTGCCTAATGTGCGTTACGCGTCTGTTGCTGATTTGGCGTCCTTGGATTGCGTCAGTCTTTTTCGGAAAATCTGTATGTGTTTGGTGGTGGTTTGCGTCTAGAGTCCCGTTTTCTTTGGCAGCCATTTTTTCTCGCGCTTAGGGGATTTTCGGGTGTCTAAACTTTTGTATTTCTAGTGAAATTGAGGTGTTACTTCAGTTTCCGAGGTCCTGGGTGCCCCCCCTCTTGCTGTGGGTGAGCTTTTTATGTGTTTGTTGTGTGTATTTGTGTTTTTAATGTTTTCATGTGCGCGGGTTTCGGGTGGTAAGGTCGTAATTTCTTTTTGTAAGTCCCGCATCTCGTATTTGTTTCTCGTAAGTCCGTAAATTTTGCGAGGTCCGCAGTTGCTGGCATGGAGCGCCTTTGACCCTCACTGCGCCAAAGCAACATCCCGCCTGGTCACAGCTATATATGTGATATGAGAAATTTGGGTCTTTATTTATTTTCATAGGAGGGGCAAATGCATCTATTAAATAGGAGAAGTGGAGCAGAAGGAATAGAAGTTATGATTATGGAGCGAGAATGGTAATGGTGTAGAATTATTACTTCATGAACGTGAGAGGGAAAGAAAAAAAGTACAAAAGCGAACCTGCTGCTCAATGCTAACAAGATGATGATTGTGGCAAATGGCAATCTCCATTACGGTGAAATAGATGGGGAAGAAGTGGAGGGAGTGACAGATTTTATTTTCCTGGGATCCAAGATCTATTCAGTTGGTGACTGTAGCCATGACATTAAGACATTTGCTTCTGGGGAGGAAAGCTATGGCAAGCTTGGTCAAGCTATTAAAGTGTAAAGATCCAATCAGTACTACAGGAAATGATCAGACAGGATTCCCTCGAGAAGCCTCTGCTGCTGGGGAAGATTGTAGGTACATGAATAAAGGGGCAGCAGAGGTGGTTTAAGCAATGAACATGAGCTTGCTTGAGCTCAGGGGGGCAGCGGCTGACATGTGCCTGGCATAGGGTGATGAAGAATTGAACACAACTGAACAGGCAGATTGAGTGACCATGTTTGTTACCACCTTTTCCTTTGAATTCTAGATTACGAGGCAATCCTAGTATTTCATACAAGTTACTACAATCTAGCAGTCATCTAAATGCTGCTCTCATTTCCAAGTATACCACAAACCTCTCCATTCAGTCCCGGCTCCTTTCCTCTTCTCCAATTACCTCTTCCCTCTCCCTTGACTCCTCCAGGGTTGCTCATGACCTTTGAACTTCCTATGTTTATTTTCTCCTAGTTTTCCTCTCTCCATAAAATCCCACATATACAAAGTAGTCCATCACCTAGAACACCAGCACCTATAGCATGTACAGCTGGCGCAGTCTTCATGACATACCGCCGACTCCTTCACCCTGGTATTTGTCTCCCCCCAACTTGGCCAATCACCTCCTATAGAAGATAAACCCTCAGGGGCAGGAACCTCTACTACTCCTGCTCCAGTAGGTTGCTATATGTTGTTCAGTTATCCTGCCTGACTCCATGAACTTATGAATTCTAGCACACCAGGCACATCAGCAACCTCATCTTGCTCAAGCTCATGTTCATTACAATAACTTCATTCTTCCCCTTCAATATTTCCCAGCATCAGAGTCTTCTCTAAGGGAGTGGTTCTTAGACCCAAACCATATCTTGTCTGATGGGTCTTGAGAGGTTTAACACTGAACGTAGGAGGAGCAATTGATGCTTGACACAGTGTTCAACTGAAACCATGGCCTGTCTGATGGGCCGAGGAGACCACTGCTCTAGGGAATCCGGTCTTATATTTAGCATCGCATAAAATGTTGGTGTTTTATAAATAAAGATCTGTGTGCAAGGATACAACCTTCAAGGAGAACTATATATCAACAATATGGGAGTGGGACTTCATAAAGAGGCATTGAGAGGGGCAGGGTATAGCAAGGAAGGTCATGGGAGTGAAGGCAGGTGGGGTACTGGGATATGTACTCTATGGCTTCAAAGGTACCAAATGTGCGGGGTAATAAATAAGAGGGCCATGAAGCAAAAAGGCAAACCGGAAGGACGGGGAGTGGCAATGAGGTTATCCTGATTCTTAATTTAAAAAAAAAAAAATTACACACAATGGATAGACAAGATGGCGTTTTTGCTGATTTTCTGCCATCAAATCTATGTATTCGACATGTTGAGAGGAGATGGTCAGACTATGTGGAGATGGAGTACCCCCCATGGAACCAGCTGAGGAACCTAGATGAGATGGTCAGACTATGTGGAGATAGAGTACCCCCCATGGAACCAGCAGAGGAACCTAGATGAGAGATGGTCAGACTATGCGGAGATAGAGTACCCCCCATGGAACCAGCTGAGGAACCTAGATGAGAGATGGTCAGACTATGCGGAGATAGAGTACCCCCCATGGAACCAGCAGAGGAACCTAGATGAGAGATGGTCAGACTATGCGGAGATAGAGTACCCCCCATGGAACCAGCAGAGGAACCTAGATGAGAGATGGTCAGACTATGTGGCGATAGAGTACCCCCCCATGGAACTAGCCGAGGAACCTAGATGAGAGATGGTCAGACTATGCGGAGATAGAGTACCCCCCATGGAACCAGCAGAGGAACCTAGATGAGAGATGGTCAGACTATGTGGCGATAGAGTACCCCCCCATGGAACCAGCCGAGGAACCTAGATGAGAGATGGTCAGACTATGCGGAGATTGAGTACCCCCCATGGAACCAGCCGAGGAACCTAGATGAGTAGGTGGCATTCATTCAAAATAAGCTGCATATTTAAAAGCAAATGGACATGTTATGAAATTTAAAGTATCACTTCCTCCATTCAAAATAACGGCATGGGCTAAGCCATCCACTGCGGACTTAATTATTCAGATCCCTGTGCTTCAGTGCGGCACAAACTGGCATACACATATTTTTAAATCGTTATATGGAAAATAATCTTTCAGTGCCCGGTAAGCAAAGGTTTAATGGACTGTGGGCAATTTGATTTTATCTGGGATTAGAACGCAAATCTTCCGAGGTTATGAATCAGCTAATAAGACCAGTCTAATGACCCAGCTCCTTACAGTCACCGGAAGTTGTCTTATCACATGAGTTAAGACTAATGATTTCCACCTCTTCATGGAATCAAAAACATCTTTAAGGAACACTGTGGTCAAACATTTATATAAAAAAAAAAACATCTTAAGAACTACACTTTTGATTATGTAAAAAAAATGCAGTCTAGTTTGTTACCTTTTCTAGACAGTTTTGCTTCTGTGGAATTCCCTGTTTCCAGGGATTTATTTCCTGAGAAGGAAGTTTCTATCTGTACATGGGGATTGGGACAGCTACAACTGCCAGTGCTAACTAAAACTCATTTACAGGAACACATGTGGCTTTCTTTTTTGCTTTCTAAATAAAATAAAAAAAAGCTCCTTATCAAGTTTAGATATGGTCTTTCTTGGCTTTTTAATATTAGACAGATCTAGTTCTGCTGGTTACCCTAAAAACGTACCCTTAAAAAGGATTTAGGTTCACACACTGTCCCCGCTCTAGTTCCTCTACAAGAAGCATCCCATAAAATGCCGTCTTGTGATTGGCTGATAACTAGTAAACCGATAGGGGACGCGCTGGCAAGGGTGGCGCTGGCATTTATACAAGATCCACAGAACAGACATATAATATTAAATATTTGTTTTTGTTGATTCCAGAGAAAACAAAGCCATTAGAGCAATCCCCCCTTCCCCATAATTAAAGGCATCATCAAGCCCCAAGGGGTAGCATGGCGTTGCTGGCTTCCCAAGCAAAATGTGGGGTTAAAATTCAGCAAGAACGCCCACCTTGATGTTTGCAGATGTATCCAGAATGGGTCAGCCAATCACAAGGTGATCAGCTGTGAATCCCTACGTAGAGGTACATGCGCGAAAAAAGCGGACAACCCTATTGTACAGAAAGGCCAAGTTAAGGCAAAAAAAAAAAAAAGACCACAAATAAAAAAAGACCCCCCAAATAAATAAAAAAATCTTCATATTTACACAAAGCTTACAGTTTCATATCAAAGGAACTTTAATAAAAATAAATAAAATTGTCACAGGTGATTGTTCTTTTGTACAGTTGTCTGGGGAACAGTTAATAAATAAATCCCTGGTGATTTGGGCCAAGCTTTATACAAAAAGCTACAGATATTGGGCTACACTTCCACAGTATGGATGGACACCAGTGAAGATTTTTCCATCTTCACAATATACTTTGAGAAGGGAAATGAAGGGAGGTGGACCTAAATAAGACTTATTTTCTCTAGAGAAAGGTGCCCACTGGGGGATCTGAGAACCCTACAAATCCAGGGTCAATATAAAGCTTTGGCAGGCGAACTTTCCTTGCCAAGAAAATGGTGGACAGAGTTCATCTTAAAGAAAAATGCTCATAGTAATGGCGGTCAGATTGTGGAACTTCCTTCCAAAAGGTTGATCTACTAAGTTTGGGATGAGGAAGGAATTTTACATCATTGAGACCAAATAATTGGAACATTTCCATTGTATTTGGTTCCCTGAATCAATTCTTATGACGATAGTCAATCAAGTCTACATGCTTACGTCTCTGATCTTTGTATTGGGGATGGGATACCAGTGAGGGTGGGTTAGATCAGCCCAGTTTTACACCGTCCAGCACTACAACATCATTTTATTAACTTAGTTTGTCTGGGGGTGGGGGGGTAACTTAGATAATTTCACTTTTATATTCATTTCAATAGTAAGGTGTTAAAGAGATTCAGATGGCTGATAGACTGGGGGACTGTGGGAAGCAGCTAAAGGAAATAAGTGAATACAATGGGTAATCAACCGTAAATACAATGAGCAATTAACACCGCATAGAGGAAGGAGAGCACAAAGTCCACATTAAGATTTAATAAGGTCATTGTTAAAGACCAAAACCTCAGAAGAACAGACCGTTCCCGATCCTATATCCTGCCACATGGGGTGGTCTACAGACCCTGCAAACGTTTGAAGGGTCACAGCTGAGGTCCCAACAAAAATATGAATATATCTATCCATCACATCTGTCACGCCGTAAGATCCTCCTATCAGATGGATCTTGTTATAAGCACCTAATTCTCACGATTACCAATTCACTCCCTGGATTAATGACTTCTGAGATTCCGTATGAAGAACCATATTACAGCCACACATGAAATATTTATATTTGTACAGTGAGTGTTGGTGCCCTGATGATAAAGTGTAATTAATGTCCCAACTGTGCATTAGAAATAGGCTGCGTGCGCAAGGGAAATCCATTGGTTTAGTTGTGTAAAGCGCCATTGTAGATTCGTAATGTTATTAATGTATTACGCGGCTCGCCAGCACTTTCCGGCATTTGTAATAGTGCATTCTGTAGTTTGTTCGTTTGGTAAAGTGCTATGCATTTGGCGCGGTATAATTTTTTTTTTTTATAAGTCCTGCGGCTCGTAAGTGCTTGAAGGCTAATGCGATTGCGTGTTTACTAAGTGTTTTGTGGCCAAGTCCTGCGTGTTTTAGTGCCTCATTGCCTTTGTGATGCGAGTAATTGCCTTAACAGCTTGCCATGTGAGGCTCGCGGGCGATGAGCGCCTTTGGCGCTTATTGCCTAAGTGCTACGCGTTAATAGCTTGCGAAACGATCGCCTGTGGCGCTTATCGCCTAACTCGTACGCACCACGCAAAGCATCATGACGTCTTGCATTTTAACAACTGTGATTTTGCTTTAGCAATGACTGGCATTTTGTCTTTATTCCTTAAAGGATTAGAAACTTGGTGAACTCATAAGATTTTGCAGTCCCTTCTATTGAAAGTATCCTCTCCAAATCACAAACTTGGTGGTAGAATTCAAGCTTTTGGCCTCATAGGATAATCCTCCCCCTCAAGCTACAGAAGGCAAGAAGTTTCAACCAGAATCTGCCATAAACGTTATACAATTCTCTCTAGTTTTTAGATTTTCTTGCATACCTAAGGTTATTGTGATACATACTTCACAAGCATATGAGGTTTTTACTTAACTATAGTGGTCCTTTAAAATGCTACTTTAATCTAAAAAAACTGCCTTAAAAAAAATTCAGAACCATTTCCTATTTGTTATTCCTGTACCACCTTTAGCCACTAGAGGGAGTAGCTAATTTGTCTGACTCAGCTGGTGCCGTGCCCCGACACACCCTAAATAGAATTAATCAGGGGGTGGGTCCAGACTGGTCTAAATTCAAGTTGACTTTTGGAACAATGTCAGAGGGGTCTCCAATTACTGGCCTACTTCACCTGGTGTGACCTCTAAACTTTAACTCCGAATCCACGCCTGTGGTCAGGCCTTTTCATTCTGCCATTGATTCAACACAAGCTTAAAATGACTAATTAGTTACAAACGGGCCTGGGTCATCTGCCAGGCTGGATAAATTGTTTGAGCGGATTAAATCCTTTGAGGATTTCACCAATATATCGCTGTGTACCTATTTACTTGTTTGTACTTTTATTTTAGTAAACACAAAGCTTATAAGCACTTAATAAAATATACAAACTGCCCTCTTCAGCCCATGAAGACAGACTCACAGGGACTCTCTATAGTACTTGCTGTGCCTAATACTAACAAATCTGTGACCATCTCAGCAACATGCTGCTGACATGTGGTCCCTGATAGGCTAGGACACCACACATCCAGCCCTATAGCGTGTGCATATGCTGTAGTGGGCAGACCCATACATACATACACTTATTTTATGTACTTAGTAAGTGCTTAGCTGTTTTTATCAGCTTAACACATAGGGCCTCATTCAATTGCGATTTGGCCAATTGAATAGGGCTCTAAATAAGCACATAGCATATATTTTTTAGAGCCCTATTCAATTGGCCAAATCACAATTGAATGAGGCCCATAGTATATACAAAGGGGTGTTATATACACCTAACTCAGGAACCTTCCATGTCCCTTTAATTCTAGATTTGGTCACATATTATCCACTGATCCTCTCCTTGCATCAATAGTGGGGACCTACACCCCATAAACAAACACTAGAATCTCTCATTTCAGTCCATAACCTCTTGAATTGACCATTTTCTGTAAAATAATTCCTTTTCCGATGGACTTTGCAGAATCCCTGTGCACATTTATTGGATCCTGATCCTGCCAAGATGGAAACTCCTGGCTAGTTTGTGTGTGTTACATTGTATAGGATTGCCCTGGCTGATACAATGTAACTTACATTGTGCGCTCTGGGCGACCATGGCCGCCACGGTGCGCTCTGGGCGACCATGGCCGCCACGGTGCGCTCTGGGCGACCATGGCCGCCACGGTGCGCTCTGGGCGACCATGGCCGCCACGGTGCGCTCTGGGCGACCATGGCCGCCACGGTGCGCTCTGGGCGACCATGGCCGCCACGGTGCGCTCTGGGCGACCATGGCCGCCACGGTGCGCTCTGGGCGACCATGGCCGCCACGGTGCGCTCTGGGCGACCATGGCCGCCACGGTGCGCTCTGGGCGACCATGGCCGCCACTGTGCGCTCATTTCAGTTCTGGGTACATTTCATAAATTGTAAATTTGTGTTACAAAATGCATTTTAAGCTGTAACAAGTTATACAAGAAGTTAATGGTTTCACAACTTAATAGGTTTGCTGAATACAAATATTATAAAAAAAAACAAAAACATTAGAAGTGTTTACACAAATAGCTCCACAATTATAGGAGGGAAATATCACTGCCAGACCATAGATTATATTTAGGTTGTGTAAATGTACAGCAAGTTGTCACATGCAGGGTTAATGTCTCACCCACTGAGGGAGAAAAATCTTGGTTTCCCCCCAAAGGCTGAAAAGAATAGAGAGGAGGGGGAGGAAGGAGAGGGGGCTGTCATTAAAACAAGGGGCTGGTATTGGAGAAAGTCAAGGAGGATTTCCTGCTGTGCATCCCAATGGGCTGGGTCCTGTGTTAAAAAGCAACTACCTCAAACAGTTATCTTGGCAGAGAGAGCCAGCAGCACCTCCAGAGTGTGGGCACCCAGAGCCAGCCAGCAGCACCTCCAGAGTGTGGGCACCCAGCAGCACCTCCAGAGTGTGGGCACCCAGAGAGAGCCAGCAGCACCTCCAGAGTGTGGGCACCCAGAGAGAGCCAGCAGCACCTCCAGAGTGTGGGCACCCAGAGAGAGCCAGCAGCACCTCCAGAGTGTGGGCACCCCAGGAGAGCGAGCAGCACCTCCAGAGTGTGGGCACCCAGAGAGAGCCAGCAGCACCTCCAGAGTGTGGGCACCCAGAGAGAGCCAGCAGCACCTCCAGAGTGTGGGCACCCAGAGAGCCAGCAGCACCTCCAGAGTGTGGGCACCCAGAGAGAGCCAGCAGCACCTCCAGAGTGTGGGCACCCAGAGCCAGCCAGCAGCACCTCCAGAGTGTGGGCACCCAGAGCCAGCCAGCAGCACCTCCAGAGTGTGGGCACCCAGAGCCAGCCAGCAGCACCTCCAGAGAGTGGGCACCCAGAGCCAGCACCAACTTCAAGGGATTATTGAGACTGCTCCAGGAGGGACCACTGGTCATTTTGAATCTCAGGTAAGGAGAGACTTTTCTAACTTGTATCTACAAACAAAGCTCCTTGACCCAAAGGATGCCCCAAATGTGCAAGATCATCCATAATCTCATTCAGATGTTATCCAGAGCTGGCTGGGAGTCTGCAGATAACATGAGGAGATCACAGCCCCAGACAGACTCCATGCCCTGCCCAGTGGGGGGTCCTTTTGTTCTAAGCAACTCATGCAAGGTTTCTTTTAAATTTAATAACCCAAAAAAATATTCCCTAACTCCAAAAATATCTGTTTTAAATGTACTGCAGTTTTATATTTCACAAGAACTTAAAAAAAAAAAAAAGTATTTCACTACAAAAACTTTCCCTCGTGGAAACCTTAGGAGACCCTGATATATTTACATCACCCCTAAGATATATAAGTGTGTGGTATTTTAATCTGTTTTTAGAACACCATTTTTATGACATTTTCAGTGACATTCAGGTTTATTATTATGCCCTGTAAGGAGTTTCTGCACATTTAGCCGCTGTGGAAAGGTTCTGCAGGCTGGGCTTCAGGAATTTATCCTGACTGAGTCCAAAGTCTGCTCTGACTAGTACTAGGTTCTGTCCACTCATCCATGGGATGAACTCCAAGCCTCTCAATAGAGATTATTTACTTCCATTTGCCAATAGTTACCCAAGTCTGAATGGATAGGACATAGTTTGGCACCAGATGGGACTGCACCTTCATGGAAAGTAGAAATACTAGTATTCCTATAAAATATATACTTTACAACTGTTTTACTTCTTGATATTTTGACATTGCCAAGTAGATGTATGGGGGGGGGGGGGGGGTCAACCCACCTCCGAAGTGAAAAATATATACCCAAGTAGGGTTTGGGTCAATGTCAAACTATAGGAAAACAGGGTCCAGTGTGCAGGGTCAGAATCAGTGGCAGATTGGAGAGTAAGTGGCCTTGTTGTAGGTAGTGTTTGCTGTTGGAGGGGTCAGACAACTACCCCCTATTGCATTGTGGTGTGTAGGGTGCATTATCCCATAGGGTGATCAGAAGATCCTTCTGGGGGGGGGGGAGGGGAGGAAGCTGCAACATAATACTGCAATGCACACTTAGCAACACCCCCCATCATAGAGTGCTGTACACTCCCACCAAGGGGTCAAGCACTCCAACTCATGGAGGGGGCAACACAAACCCTTATATAAACCTTATACAAACCCTTATGTCCCATACAGCAAATTAGAGGGACGTCACGTTACGCATTTTATACAATACAAAGATTTTTATATGAATTTAGTCTTTGAAAATGTAGAGATGGGGGGGTATTTTTGCCTTATCTATTCCCCAATACAGAGTGGGTGGGAGCCTCTGGGAACCAATTTATTAACAAACTTGTCATTTGTTACCGTACTTTTGAATTAAAATTAAGCAAATAAGTGGCTTATTGGCTACGTTGTAAAACTTCCTAAAATTTATTTCAAGTTTGATCAATTACAATTTATTGTGCTCAATCCATTTCCGATATACCTTACCCATTTATATATTTAGCACACTTTTGCATTAAATGGACACTCACCCCATACAGAGGTTTGGAATATAATGAAATATTAAAGTTAGCCATTTCTCTACAATAACTAATTTGGATATACATAATTGTTGGTGTGCAGTTCAATATACTAACTTGTGGATCCGAGTGCTTCCTAAATGTAAGGGGGGGGGGGGGAGACTAACTTCATGGTAGCATTGGGGAACATGGTTTTGGCCAGAGCAAACGAGCACACTTCCTAATCAGCACACTAAATAGCCAATTAGTATTCTGGAGCTGCTCACTTGCATATTAATGCAGCTCAATCAGTGCCTTTATGTAGTGTAGGCCCCCCAAAGCCACCCCCCCCCCAGCACACCTAAGGGGACTCAGTCTGCATCAGGGAATCTCACACTATGTAATACTTTAATGTCTTGCCCAGGCTAGAAGACACTGGCAGGGGGAGTCACTGGGGATGGGGGACGGTGAGGAAAGGGGGCAAGGGAAGCCAGTCATTTAGAAAAAAATACAAAATGTATAAAACTAAAATTAGACTGCACTGGCCCCCCACAGAGGAGGGCCCCTGTGCATTGCACTAGTGATTACTTCGCCAGTCCACATGTATATCTCTACAGCTGGGCATACCCATGTGGCTCATCACCCTCCATTGCAATAGATGATTATGCAAGTCAAGGGGGGAGAGGGTGGACCACTTAAAATACTCAATTTTCAAACTCCCTTATCAATGTAATTTGATGGAGGGCGGACTGGTCTGAAAAATTCCAACTTATTGGGAAACTTAAATTTTAGGAGAGACTCTGGTGCTCCTTGTGCTGGTGTATTCATGACAGGAAAGGACCAGAGACTTACCCATCAGAACAAAAGGCTTTGAAGTAAGGGGGATTTGGCAAATATATTCATGTAAGAGTGGAAACTTCCAACAGCCTTCCTTATAAGTAGTAGACCAGACCCAGTAAGCCATGGAACCACATCTGGGTCAAGCAGAAGTGTTTTAATGCAATAGAAACGGGATCCTTCACATACTAAATTAAAGTCAGATCTGAGCATGTCCAGACCTCATTGTGGGTCAAGCGTAGGTCACCACATCATGAAAGGTTTAGGGGCCTTCACAAGCACAAGGTCTCTACAGACACCAGCAGAACTTTGCTCCCCATCCATGAACATGCTGTGCTGGTACTTTAAGTGTTAATACCCTCCTGCCTGGGGCTACTCAATAGCACAGCTGGAACCCATTGATAAACCTTGAGTTTGTGAATGAAAATGATAAGCCAGGAAGTGGAAACCATCTGATAGTGGCGCTACGAGCGTCCGCCCCAAGTGGCGCTACGAGCGTCCGCCCCAAGTGGCGCTACGAGCGTCCGCCCCAAGTGGCGCTACGAGCGTCCGCCCCAAGTGGCGCTACGAGCGTCCGCCCCAAGTGGCGCTACGAGCGTCCGCCCCAAGTGGCGCTACGAGCGTCCGCCCCAAGTGACTAAATAAGGTGTTTAGATTTTTTCAGACATGTGTACCCCACACTGCATTAGAGACAAGGCGGACAATAAGGGGTGAAGATTCTAGAACTCAAATGTAGGATTAACTTTCCGGACATTAATGCACCTTACAAGATGTTTTGCCTGATTAATGCTTTGATACTTGAAAGCTTGCAATCTAATTTTACTCCAAAAACTAGCGGAACTGGTTGACCTGTAGTGGTGCATTAATAATTAAACCCTAAATACACACTTATTTAAAAAGTACAATTTATTGCACGTACATTTAGTCAACTTTAAATTGTGAAACCTACTTGCGTCAAGAAAGGAAGAACATTTTGCAAGAAGGGACGGCGAGCGCCGAGTACGCAATGTCTGGGAAGGATGCCGTGATTGGAAGGTCTTACACCACCATCAATATAAAGGTTTATAAGGATGTTGCACAATCACATGAAGACGTAGACCGCACTGCTGCCCAATGGTCTTACTGGTAGCTGTAAAGTGGAATTACCCAAATAACTTGTTTTTTTTACCAAAAGACTTTGCTATGTACACCGGCGCTAATAGGGCTGATGTTAATGTGTAAAAAAATAAATAAATAAAAAGTGTAATATTAGCTCTATTCGAGGGAAATTTAAAAATGTATAATTCTCTGTTTACCTCTGATTGCAATGTTGGCCGCTTCCCTCAATCCTAAGTCACTTTGTAAGCTGTGAATCTCCATATTACATCTTATAATGCACGCAGCATTTTCAGTAGTTCCTTACTGGTCGATTCGATGCAGATTTTGCTGTAGCAGCCTGCACCACACTGACAATAGGGATTTGCAATATGGAGATTAACATATTGCGTCCCACCAACCTCATACACTGATAAATTCCAAGATGGGAGGAGATACCGACAGGACAGTCCAAGTGGAAAGCAAAGTGCAATTAAACATTACTCCACATGCACCAGTATTTTGAAGTGAATGGTATTTAATAGCACTTTGCCACTTGGGCCGCCATGTTCTTCCTCCCATCGCAGAGTGTGTCCATGTATGAGGTGGGAGGGATGCAAGCTGTGAATCTCCATGTTGCACAGTGTATTTGTCTATGCGGTGTAGACTTCTACTGCACAAGAAGCTACTGACAATGGAGATTCACAGCTGACAGGAATGAGAGGACAACATGGCGCCCTATAGAGTTAGGCAGAGAGAAATGTTATTACTGTGAACTTAGAGGGATCTTTGATTCCTTGGTGCTTCAGCTGGATCCTTACACTGCCCATTGCTTCTTGCCCAGGAGGGGGGCCCAAGTGGGACCCTCCATGCACCATCTCCACCCCTGGCTACAATGTATAACAAAGTGCACTTGGACAGTTTTCCAGTATCTGCTCCATGTTTGGACAAAGAACTTAAATACATAAAATTCTGTTATCCTACCCAGAAATTGAAATGTCCTTTAGAATATGAGATTGGGTCCAAAGACGAGCAGATTCCTTCATGGCTGCGGCAGGAATACTCTTTCTTGGTCGTTACTTCCTTGTAGCAATAAAAGCCAAGCTTAATGCCTAGACATTCATTTGAGGTCATGTAAGAACAAGTCCTTAAGTGTCAATTCCTTTCATTAAAGCTCGTCTTAACACTAGATATAAAGTTGCTGAGCCCAGAACAAGACTCCCCTTAACAGGAATGTTGTACATAGTGCCACTGGGCTATGTGCGAGCGTGCCCACACGTGTACTAATGAGGATCCATGTGCCAGACATACTGCAGATATACTAATCTCATTCCTGGAAAAGTGTTTTTTTATGTAAATCTCACACTTCGTTTTGTTCCTGCAATTAGGGATCAGCTGTCAATATCAAGTAATTAAAGGTTACTGGATGCCGCAAGGTGTACGATATCCCTGGGTATCTAATGTTATGTACTTCGATTAAGAAATGCTTATATGTACGGTTTTACTGCCTAAAACAAATAGTCCCTGTATGGGTCTGTCCAATGCAGCTTATGCAGACAGACTCTGTAGTACTTGCTGTGTCTCATACTGACCAATCATGCTGCTGAGACGTGATCCCCGATAGGCCGGGACACTATTGCACATCCAGCCCTACAAAGTGTCTGCATACGCTGCACTGTATACTTCTAATTTACATGTATACAGCAAGTTAAAGCAAAAGGACCATTGTAGCTTGGGTAAAACTTCACATATTTGTATAAACATTTGCAGCTATGTACATGAAGGCAGTCCAGGGAATAAACTGCCTGGTCCAAAGTGGTGTCCATCTTGGCTCTTTAGTGTACCTGTAGCCTGAGGGGAGGTTTATGCACCAGACATTGCTTTGCTATTTAGTTCTGTTTTCAAGTTGCAAGTGTTTCACTAGAACCCAACTTATCTGAATCCACAGTTCTTATTGTTCTTTACGGTCTAAACTAGGAACAAAAGAAACCGTCTGATGCCACGAAAACAAACGCGAATAGTTAAAGTTGGTGTTAATTTTAAAACTAAAAAAAAATGTCCACCATCAAGCTGCCTTCATCGGAGCATACTGTAATTACATGGAGGCCGTCAGTACCAATCCCCATGGCTCCTGTATCCCTACCCTCGCCCGCTCAGCATCTCTCATCTCTTCTCGGGAGCCAGATCAGTTGTATTTGGGCCAGATCTACTTACAGACGTGTGCAGTTCAGATGTGGGATTTGGCTACAACCTTGAGGAGCTCTGACAGCCAACCGAGACACAGAGCTGGAGTCTTGGAGAGGATTAAAAGTAATATCTGAGTCGCATCTTTTGGTCTGAATTTTTTGAACTAAAATTAATTGGCAATTAGTTTAGAGAGTTATTATGTATGGACAGATATTGTTACGTAGCCCGAAAGGGACATGGCGGCTCCTGGGCGTTACTGACATGTACTTTATTTTATTAGGAGGCTCTGCCATCACCTTCACATTATGCGCTTTTGTTGGAATACATATATAAACCATAAAATAAAATCTTAAGTATGTTCCTTATGTGTAGTAATCCTACAATGGGAGCTGCCATATTGGTTTATCTGCATCTACAAGTGGGAGGACTTCTAGAAGAAGCCATCACTGCTTCAGTTAATGTGACATTCCTTGGTATAAGTGGATGAGCTAGTGAATGGAGGGTTACCCTCCCCAAATCAAACAAAATCAAATAGTCTCTTTGCATATGCTCCAGAGGGCAGACCCATAGACAGACTCTGTAGGACTGGATTTGTAGTGTAGTGTCCTAGCCTATCAGGGACGACATCTCAGCAGCATGTTGCAGAGATTATCACTGCACATCAAGTGCTACAGAGTCTGTGTCTGCATACATTGCAGTGGGCAGACCCACACATGGACTATTTGATTTTAGGCAGTAAAAACAGAACGGATTAGCACTTAAAATAAAGTGCATAAAGTAGAAAGATACCCGGGGATATTATATACCTAGCAACACCCAGGAACCTGCCATGTCTTAAACCACCAGCACATGCACATTTCGATTACAACATTTCTTTATCATGGGTATAGGAGACCCAGATCATCAAGTACAAGATGGCCCAACAGCTTCTGTACACATATACTGACAATCTGGGGGGGTATAACCCCCCTGGGCCCCCCATTGCTTTAGCCTGGTTTCCTGCTCAGTAGCTGCCTGCAGGCACCATATACACAGCAGACGGTTCTAGGACTACAGACCCAATGGCACCCGGTTATAATAAACATCCTAAAGTGAAGCCGAGTGTTCATTTAAATGTATTTGTCACCCCCATTGTGATCTAACCCCTCTCCCCCCCCCCCCCAAGTCACCCATTATAATCTCCTACCCCCCAGGTCCCCCTATTATGATTTCCTACCCTCCCCCCCCAGGTCCCCCATTATGATCTCCTACCCTCCCCCCCCCATGTCCCCCATTATAATCTCCTATAAACACTTTCTGCTTCTATATCATTGTTGTAAAGGTAACCTTAAGTGGACACAGCCTTTGACAGGTGTGGGAGTGCTGTTCTCCGGTCATAACTTGCGCTAGTGGAACAGACTAGATCCCTTCCTGGAGAGCAGCGCCGCGCTGCGCTGGCGGGACGGGCGGTTATTAGTCAGATCTGTGCAGATGGCAGGAAAAAAGCAACAGAAAATTATATTTTATTTAAATGTGAAGGGCCACTGTAGTTCAAGCCAAATAGTCCAAAACTATTAGCAGAAATGTTGCAGAGACTGTATAGCATTTTTTTAAAATCTATTTTATCACGGATTATCTTGGGCATAAAGGGTGCGGTGTTTGTGAACAGGGTGACGTGCACAGGATTTGTTCGATAATTTGATCTCAGGTTGACAACATCCCTTCCCCTCCAATGCATCAAAACAAGCAAAACATTTAAACACCCCTCTTGCATAGAAAATATCACCAAATGATCATGGATGCCTCCATTGACCTTTATATAGGATTATATTTTCATTAAAATCGACTTCTCCTTCCTTAGAAATGTTTTGTCCAAACAATGTCTGGATACATTCCTTAAACAGTCCGTGTAATTACTACAACCGGACAGCTCTGGGACCTCACTCCCCCGATGTGACCTCGAGCTTCAGAGCAGGAAAATGTCCATAAGAAATGAAACTTAATGGGACTTTTATTGGCAGAGCTTGGAGCCGTCTCTTAAAGGACCCCTGCACAATGACGCTGTATACTCCAACTCAGTGTTTGAGAATAGTATGATTAAGAGCATCATTAAACAGAAAAAATGATATAGAGCCCAAGAGGAATCCATAATAAGTTGGTGGAAGTTGGGTGTGAGATGGCACTGTGCCACCAGATGGGGGTGGTAAAGGAAGACCCCTTGTTTATAAAGATTGTATTGTAAAAAACACTGGAAATTTCCAAATTAAAACCTGGAACAATTGTAAATCATTTATTGCATCTTTAGCCTCCGGCTCATTAATCTGTAACACCGAACCCAAAGCCGCAGGAATCACGACATGTTCCTAGTTCAGAATAAAACTAAAACTTGCCTAATGTTTAGGGATATCCCCCTGGTAGGTAATTTTGAACACAATTTAGTAACAGAAAGATAAAAAAAAAAAAAAAAAGTTATATATATTTTATATATACCCAATACGTTTGGAGAACCAATGTCACCTTGCCAAATAGGTTTCAAAGTCCAAATGTACCAAGTTAAACTTATTTCCGCTCTGAAACCCAAGAAATACCGTTACATTGCACTCTGGGAAATTGGGTGGAAACATGCAAATTAGTCCACAATGTATTTTCACCAATCCAAAAACTACTTTATACGTGGCATATGCTCACTATTACACAGCTTTAAGCATAGGATGGATTTGTACAAGTTTGGGACCTACTCACAAATCGTTGTTTCGATCTTAAAGGTATATCCAAGTTAGCTGGATTATGAATGCATCTGATAGGAGAATTAGTAGTGTATGAAAAAAAATCCCAGGGAATATTACCATCCATAATACATTGTATCTTTCTCATCTGCAGATTTCCTTTAGATTCCCCCCCCCCAGCGATTTACCCCATCACCTCCTCCATCCCCAGTGAATTGCCCCTATGATCTTTCCCAGCCCCAGTAAATTGTATGCACTCAAACAGATCTCAAACATTGCAGGTCATTGCAGGACCATAAATCAAGCATAATGCTCATTCGCCTAAAATACAAATTAGAATAGTAAGAAGCTGAAATGTTTGGTTTCAGTACAATTATAATTTGTCAGAATTTATCAAGGAGAGGCGGTATGTCTAAAGAACAACCGTGTAACCACTCAAGCATTTTCACTTGAATGTCGATTCATGGTCCTTTAAGGACCCAGTGTAATAGTCATCTAAGCTGGCTGCATAGAGCATTGCTGATTGGCTGCAAAGCTGACATGGTCACAAGGACAGGGTACACTTAGAAAATTGTACCCTGAGAAGCCTAGCTCAATACTGGGGGGGGGGGGGGGGGGGGGGTTGTAAAGTCACCTGCAACCAGTTTTTAATGCAAGGGTAAAAAAATAAACTGTGCATGCAAATCAATGTAGTCATACGCTACTAATTCCCCTCTACAGGATGCATTCATACCCCACCTCACTTTAATGATCTCATCGGTGTGGGGGTGGTACCCAACTTGTGCCATGTATTTTGTGGGAATTAGATGTGTATATTTGTACAGACACAAACATACTGGAAGATTCAATTCTCAGGTGTGTTGAGCCCGGATTTGTAAGGGAATCCTTTTGACATCCAAAACACGCCATCATACAAAAAATGTGAAGTATAGTCTTGGTACCTTGGCCAGTAATTCACCCCATCTCCACGCTCCGGATCCTATGACTATTTAGGATTCTCTGATCTAGAGCAGCTTCTAGCTGGGAAGGAGCAGTTTTGTTCTCAGCAGAGGGACTAATCTGGAGGAATTAATCTCAGAGATAAATCCATAAATCTGCTGACAGCCGAGTTTGTGCTTGAAGCATCGAGCAGTGGCAAACGCAAGGAGCAAGTTTGCCATCCGACCCAAGAGCTCTCACCATGACCTTGAGCAATGAAACTCACTTTATTGTCACCACTGTGGTGTGCTCCATTATGGCCTTCTTCGTGCTATTGGGTCTCTGCTATTTTACCTGTCGGCTGGCTGGGTGAGTGACAGGTGGGAGGGTGCTGGGCTTGTTTTTATCAATAATGATATAGACGTACAACGTCTGAGCAATGGCTGACCACATTAGGCCGAGCTAGAGAGGTGTAGATGGAAAAATCAGGGCAGTTACAGAGGGTGTGAATAGTATTGTGCAGGGTGGTTGCCACGTCTTTGTCTGGATATCTGTGGCACAGTGAGGGGATTTACGCCTGCCTGGGATAGGCATAAGGCTACCCAAGGATGGACTAAACCAAGCTATTCAATAGAATAGGCCATCTAGATTTGCCGTCATTCATGTTTCTATACCCCTATTGCTGCAGATCTTTATAGTACATAGAGGTTCAGCCACTAATCACTGGTGATCGGAGACCACCCCAAGTCCTATAATGATGGTGAGAGGAGGATCATGGAGAATTCTTCTCACACCTTTGTGAATATAGCCCAGTGTGGGGTAGTCGTGTACTGCTGGTTATGGAAGAGGTCCATCTAGTAATGTTTTGGGGTGCTTATGTTTATATAGCAGGATTGAATTTGTCGTAGGCCTCTCAGGGTCAGTCGGTCAGAAGGTCAACATGTCAGAGCTTTGTTCTCATTCTAGAGATTTGATAAAGACCGCCCCGAAATGAGGTCTTTTGAAACAGATAAGCCCTAACCTTAACCTTTTCTAAAACCCATTCCTTCGTTTTACACGATTAAGAAACTTTACTTTTTCATGTTCCTTTTAATACACACACAGGGCGACCTTGAGATACTTTGTAGCATCTGTTGTCTGAAAGTAAATTCCATTCGGTCTTGAAAGATTGGACTTTCTGCCTTTTGTGCCATTCATTGTCCACCAAGTGATTTGTATATGTTTAAAATCAATATATTCAGCTAAAATTCTAATTAAAGGATCAAGAGACATTTTTGGTGTTAGAAACCTTCAAAGCCATGATTAAAACTAATATAAATACAAGTTTAGTAGTCCGGATGATCAGTGGTGTGCAGACATAATGAGGTGAGGCCTGCAGGGATAGATTGATAAGACAGCACTGGGCCCCCCTGGAGGAGGGCCCTGTGTCATTCCACCTTCTGCACTAGCAGTTCCGAATTTGGGGATGACCGGTCTCCTGGGATTATGCAACCCCTAATAACGCAGCCGCCTGGCAATGCCCCCCCCCCCCCCCAGACAGCTGCCTGGCAATGCCCCCCGCCCCAGACAGTTGGTTTTATTTGACTTTAAAACAGATGCAACCAAGACAAAGCACTCTGCTGCTATTTAGGGAGCCCGAGCCGTCACAGCGCAGGGCAGCGGTACCGAAAATCATTTCTACATATTATGGAAAACAAACGTAATAAAGTAAACTACCACGTGCTCGATCTTTTCCATGTACTGGAATTGGACAAATTGTTACAACTAATTTAAACTGCAGCTACATATTTGTGGTTTAATCTCACCATTTACATTCTATCCTAACTTAAAGGGATATGGAAGGCCCCTGGGTGTTACTATGGCTACAATATCACTACCCAATTAGTTTAGGTACTTCATTTTATTAATTGCTATTTTTTCTGCATAAAATACAAATTTTACCCGTCCGGGTGTCCTCGGTAGCTCATGAAGACAGACTAGTACTGGGTGTGCAGGGTTTCATACTAGTCAGTGACTCAGCAACATGTTGATAAGACATGGTCACTAATTTGAAAAACAATGCCCTCTGCAGCTCATGAAGACCAACTTATTTTATTTAGAAGTGCTTCTAAGCTTTGCTTTTCTGCCTAAAATCAGACAAATTGTAGATACACAAGGATACCAGATACCTAGTAAGAGCCAGAAACCTTCCATGTCCCTTTAAGTACTTTCATGACAGAACTGAGCCACACTACCCATAGTACCAAAATGCTTAGAATGGTCGCAGCAAAAGTGCGTCATCTACAGACCACCACCCCCTACACTGGTTGTGGTCTGATACTCTCTTCCTCCATATACTTTTATTCTTTGTGTCCTTTTTTCTATGAGAGGACCTAAAATTCTCAAATCAGAGCAGCAGAGACAGCACATTGCCCCAGAGGTCTACACTGCCACCCTGATATCTAAACAGGTCTATGGTCTAATCATTCTCATGTGGACACTATTCAGATGTTCATGATGTATTTTGGCTGCAGTGTCTCCTACATATGGTCATAGGAAGCTTTGGAAGGCGAGCTCATATACAGTTCAGTGCTGCCAAAGACTCCATACTCAATTGTGGGATGCAGCCATAATCTCCAGCTCACTACCAACCTGGTACCTGAATCTTGGGTCTTAGACCCAACGTAGTCACCTCTTACTCCACCCTGTAATGCAACCATCATTTTGGCACACTACCCACCTCACATTTCAATCTTGGGTATTAACTCCCCAGCGCAGTCACCTCTATTACTCAATCCTGAGATGCAGCTATTATCTCCAGTGGATCCAGTTTGGCTCATTACCAACTTGACATCTCGAGTCTTAGCCCCCACTGCAGTCACCTCTATTATACATTATAATGTAATCTTGTATAGCACAGAAGATATGTCCATCCTAGAAGTCTATGCAATTCTACATTCTCACTTATACTTGTTCCATTTGGTTTTCACAGAGTTGCAAACAAGGTATTTGAGCACGTCTTCTGAGCCCCCTGAGCCTGGGAGGGAGAATGGGATTGAAGGTGTGGATACTGCTCCTGCTGGTCAAGCTCTCGCTGGCCGTCTCATTCCCAGGTAAGTGGCCTCTTGTACAGCCCAGAACATATCGGTTTCTAACTGAACGGGTTAAAGGGTACAACCATGAAGATGTGCCTTGGACTCTAGGGATAACAAAGCCTGGATACATTGGAAATGCTCTTACAAGAAAGCTAGAGATAGATTAGTAACAAAGTAAAAAAGTGAAAGAAAATAAAAATACATAATTAAAACTGCTCTCTAGCATGGCCAGAAGGACCTGTGTATTAATACTGTTACATAGAGTACAGAGAGGGGCCCATTGGTTTAGGCCTATTGCTGCAAGATATTTGTTAAGTTGTTCAGTCATGCCCGACTGATCCTATGTACCTCAGCACATCAGGCACAATCATTATATCTCTGGTTGTGCTCATCTAGAAGGTTGTCTTGACAAAAAAAAAAATACTAGAGTGGGTTGCCAGTTCCTGCTCCAGTGGACTGTGATTTGTCTGACCTCCCTGCCATGATCAGCCCATCTTGGGTAACCCTACAATGGTATAGCTCACAGCTTCAATGATGTACACAAGCCCCTTCACCCTAACAAGGTAGCGATCCAAAAGGGGTGTGAGAGATAGGTTAGATTGTCAACCCAACCCAGAGCCAGTTTCTGGCCTAAAGCATTATTAAACTAATACTAATTATACTAATCATCACCACCACCCAGCCACCAAATATTTTTTATTTGTTTGGTATTTTCTATGCAATAATGTTTAATGAATAAAAAAATAAAAATAAGTTTGGCAATAAATTTGATTCAAGAGTCATTGGTCTAACCGTTAAGAACCAATTTTAAGCATCCATTGCATTAAAAAAACGTATCCGTTATGCTTGCAATGGAGTCAGACCGTCCGGATTAATGGGTATATATCTGGACACTGCATGGTCCTTAGTCCTCTAGATATACAGGATGCAGCTGGATTTGTTTGGGGGTCCCTTTAGTTATCCCATGATGGACACCCGCATGGTTTGTACCGACCTGTACATTGCACACCGCAGCGGATCAGCAAATGAGCCGTGTACAGTAATACTTAGAGCTGCACTTTCTATGGAGATCTGGTGTCACCCTAAGGTGATTTCACATTTGATGCAACTGTAAAATACTCCACACATTACATGCAAAGGACTGGCCAGACAGCCGAGCTATTACCCATGCAGATGTTCGAGGAAACCGCCACAAATTGGAGGATACATAGAATTTACAGCAGATAAGAACCAAAATGTCCCATCTAATCTGCCCATTGTATCTACATAGAAGTTAGGCTTCTTTAAGCCTCTGGAAAACCTTAAGCATATCCCAGGCATACTTACATTCCTTAAATGGACATGGAAGGTTCTTGGATGCTACTGGGTATATTCTATCCCTGTGTATCCATTTACGTTTAGGTAATTTATTTTATTAAGTGTTTATTTGATTTTTCAGAAGTAAAAACAAAGATTATAAATGTGATCTGTTTGGGGCTACTGCTGGTGTAATAAAAGCAAAGCACTAGGGCCCATGACAGACCGGTGCCCATTACTACCAGCAGCTCCCTGGGGTGAATTAGGATTCTTAATTAGGAGACCAAGCAGATTATTTTATAGAAAAGGTGAGCTGATCTCTGGGGTAATCAGACCCCACGGCATCTATACATCTTCCTTCTAGATGGACCCTCCAATCAGTAGCGCCACCACTGGATGCACACATCCTTCCATCATGTAAAAAGATCATAAACGAGACTGGAATGGCTTTAAATGCTATGTCCAGATGTCCATTACACAGATTCTGCAACATAGGAAGGGTCCAAATTCTAATTAAATGTCATTGGCAGAGCAAGAGAAGGACCCGAATTACTGGAGAAGGCAGGCGCAGGGCACCCTGAAGAATGCTCTGAACCTACAGATGTTGAACAAGAACATTGCGAAGAATGTCATCATGTTCCTGGGAGATGGTAAGAGCTCGGAGCATCTCCCCAATAAAGGAGATTATGTGTGCAATAACCTATTGAGGTGGGTACAAGGGGTAGCTGATAACCCAATTAATGACTAGTCCAGAGGCAATTTGCTCCTCTTCAAGGGGATAGGGAAGGTTCCTGGATTTTACTCTGTATATAAATATTTATCTATTTACTTTTATGCACAAGTAAGTCCACACAGGAATATTATAAGTAAAATCCAGGAACCTCCCGTCTAGATTTGTGAGGGCGGATTTCCATCTAAAAATGAAGTCTGTACAAGGGTCAGAAGTTGGGTTGTTTTTGAAAGTTAGAATGAGGCCGAATTGCCAAGTCGGTAGCAGGGGGAGGGAAACCCCCACCCAAAAAGGAAAAGGAAGATCAGTCCGGCTGAAACTAACTTGTACCATCATTGATGTGTACGGCACTAAACAGAGGGAATGTACAAAAATGTATGGCGACCAACAGGTCACATCAGCCCGACCCGAAACCTTGCAATTAGTACACTAATTATATTGGGGGGCTGGATGGTAAGGGGGTAAGTGCATATGAGGGGGTGTTCGGAAGACACTGCGTGTGTTCTCTAGCAGTTTTGGAAAAAATGTTTCAAAGCTGTGAAATTAGGGATTATTCGGATATTCGGCACCAATGCGTCCAGACCTGTTCTAGGCTTTCAGAAGCTAAGCTGCCAGTTGAGTGATTTTTGCCTTGGGAAGAAATTTAGAAGTGAGGGAGATAATGACATTAAGTATGGATTGTGGTGGGGAGAGATGGGAAGAAAAAAAGAGATTCATTTGAGGGTGTGGAAGCTGCATTAAGAGAGATGACCTTTTGTATCTCAGGCATGGGAGTGCCAACCGTGACTGCTGCCCGTATCCTTAAGGGGCAGCTCAATGGACAGCCTGGAGAAGAGACCCAACTGGAAATGGACAAGTTCCCACACGTTGCACTCTCAAAGGTGAGTGGAATTAATGACTGTTCAATCCACACAGAAAAGAGCCATCTCAAAGTCTACAAGATGAATCTACTTCTGTTTCTTATGAATCACTTTGATTAAACGTACTTTTTGCCCAACACTTTACTTTCAGGCCGCTTTGCAATGGACAAAATGTTTAAAGTAAACAAAGCAGTTTTACCAGACAGGCATTGGCAGCTCCCGATCCAACATTGTATTGGTCCCCACCAAGAAAAATAGACTACATTTTCTAAAAAAACTAAAAACGGGCAAAATGTTTTTTTGTTTTTTAAGTCAAGTTTTTTGAAAGAGTAGAATATAATGCGTGACTTCTGTGGACATTAGAGATATTGTGCTGTGCTACATAAACCTAAACTTTCATTATGAGATGTAAGTATTTTCAAATAAATAACGCATTAAAGTGGCTTAACCAGTAAAAATCCAGATAGAGAATTCCAGTGCGACCCCCTCCCTCCTCCCCATCCCTTTGTTGGGAATACAAAAAAAAAACAACTAACAAATCCACGCCTCGTAAAGGCTTGCACTCAGCCTAGACTCGTCTTGTTTCTTATTTGCCAAACAAATTTCTAAGAACTCTTTGGGGGTGGGGGGCCCCGGAAGAAACCACCACGCACAAAAATGTCTATATTAAACCCCACTACCAACAGTTCTCAGCCATTTGTTTATGTACTAATGTCATGTCCATTACAAGTAATTTGGAGTAGAGTTGATGAAAAAGAGTGTAAACCATAGAGCTTGAACTTGGGTTACTGGGTTTTAGTCCAATTTTATATTTTCAGAACTACATTCAAAAACCTGGATTGTCAACAGCATCTTGTTTTGGTACATCGCGACCCACAAAAACAGTGAAGTTCCTTGCCCCCATATTTAGTTTGTACACATCCTGGCTGTAATATGACAGAGGGTCTGTAAGCCCCCGACCACCAAGCTATAAGGCCCTTGCACTTAAGATGAACAAGTTTAAAGCCATTCCAGTAACCTTAATACTCCGTGCTCACGCAGAGGTATTCGCACTACCCAGTTGTAATGCCAGTCTAGCCATACTAGACCATGCCAGTCTACGCCTCGACACAAGACCATTCACTTAGTTTTACACATTGCAGATAAACCCACCCATTTAAGCATTTTTACCTTTGCAGCTTCTATTTTGAAGACTTGTTCAGGTCATCACCACCATGTATATTTTTACATCTTAGAATGAGAGAGATTCCTTGTTTTATTTTATGGACCTGAGCCCTAAACAAGTCCTCTTTATGGGCCATGTGAGCTCTGCTCCCCATCTAAATTTGGATGTTGCTTTCCATGGGAATCACACCCGTAACCGCATCAAGGTGACCAACCATGGGGCATTGGAGCACATTCCTGTCCTGAGGTCACCCAGCTATTCTAGGAGAGGCCACATAAGAGAACATCAAGCCATGGGCAGGAATAGGGGGCGCACAGCTAAGACCTGGAATGTCACAAACCACGACATTTGTGTTTGGTCTTCAAAGGATTAGACACATTGGAGAGATAATGTCTATTAAGTATTATGGGAAAACATTTTTAAATGGTCACTTAATAGAATATAGCATCCAGACAAGATGGAACCAAACCAAGTATCCTAAATGTAAGTTCTCTCTACAATACATGGCGTACACACGATGGAGTCAAGTTCTTCTCAAACTAAGTTTATTAATAGGTTTCTCCCATGTTAAAAGCCCTTCTGCTGTCTGGCGGAGGCAATAATAGACATCTGCCATCATAACAGCCTCCTGGGCAAATCCCCCCTCCCAGACACCTTATACTAGTCTGGAGGAGGAGTAGTCTTACATTTCATCTTCAGTATTTTGCAAGTAAGTTTAATAAGCTACACTACCTTTATTTTCGCCATATACAGATATTTTTGCTTTGTCCAGTTGTGTCCAACTCTCCATGACCCTAGGCACAGGTTTTATTGTCAATTCATAAACAAATAAATGAGATGTGATTGGTGCAGTGATCATGTCCATTGTCCAGAAAGAAATGACACCTCCAGTTGGGCCATTCTTCTAGAAGCCCCCAGTGATTTTTAGCTTTTTGGTACGGGCTCATTCTATAGCATAAGACAAAGCACATTGAGTGGGCAGCGGATCCCACCCTTAGTGCTCCAAACAGTCACCCCCAGACTCCTTCACAGACCCCCCTAGACTGCCCCAGCCAGCAGAAGAGGGTTTCTGCATCTGTTATGGTATGAGGCGCTTAGGAGGATTAGCTCACAGCTTAATGTCCTAATTGCTTGAACAGGCAGATGTGAGCAATCTGCAGGGCAATTAGCCATGGCGGGACACTTAACTAGTTCAGTGATTAACCAACATGTGCCGATTAGGAGGAGGGGCCATTAAAGTGACAGCATAGGTTCCAAGACCAGAAACGCATGCGCCCACAGCACCCAGTGCTTTCATAATCTCTAGTTAGTTTTCATTAATATACCCTCTTAAGAAAGTAGCAGGCAGAATCTGCTAAAAACACAATATGGATCCCTGCAGAAAATTAAAGATAAATGCTAGAAATGTTCAAGCTTGGTTAAGGGACCTCAGAAAAAATGTATTAGGAGCCAGATGTAGTTATCGTTTTTATCTATTATTTTTAACACACCAACATATTGTCTGTTCCTGCTGGGCTTGTTATACACCCAAAGATCTAGTGTCATACCAAGGAGACTCTTGGGATTGACTGGTTAGATCACATTGAAGTGGATACATTTGCACCAGAAACCCCCAAAGACTAATATATATTGGCAAGAGAACAGAGACCTCCATATTTGACCATCAATTACCTTCTAACATTTTTCTTTTTTGCTCAATGTCCAGGTGCTCAATTTTCCCAATGTACAAATTGGAGAAAACCCCCCAAATGATTTATAATATAAACATATGGAGTAAAAAGAAGTTTAAACTTTAACAGATGTAGAGCAGGGAGGAGATGTAACATTACCTAAAAGCCTCAGGAGGTACAAATAGAACTGATGGGTTAGATCAGAAGTAGGGTCATAGAGGGCCACACAGGCCAGGATTTGGGGATATCCCTGCTGTGTACAGGCGAGAGCCTTCAATCATTGTGAATGAGCAACCTATGTTTAGAAAGGAAATTCTCAAATCCGTGGCTCAATACCCTTGTCCACGATGGACTCCGGATGGTCTGACCTGGACAGGATGGTCTGACCTGGACAGGATGGTCTGACCTGGTTCTCATCTCTTGCAGACTTACAACACCAATGCCCAGGTCTCCGACAGCGCCGGCACAGCCACAGCCTACTTGTGCGGGGTAAAAGCCAATGAGGGTACTGTTGGGGTAAATGCGGCTACTGTACGGGGTCATTGTAACACCACCAAGGGGAATGAAGTGGACTCAATCTTGAAGTGGGCCAAAAAAGCAGGTGAGTGCAGTTGTATTTAGATCCTACCTTAAGAGGTGGGCATAAAGGGGCAACAAATAAGGCCCATACTCAAGAATGGTTATTTGGTATAATTATATTTACTTTGCCATTAACAATGGCACAAAAAACCCACAACAAAATGAGGGCAATTAAACTGCCATTGGTTACCACCCGTGGCAGATATAGTGAATGGAGGGCCCTGTGAAAAAAAAAAAAAAAAAAAAACACAAACACTTGAGGCCCCTCAGTGCGTATGTATGTATGTATGTATGTATGTATGTATGTATGTATGTATGTATGTATGTATGTATGTATGTATGTATGTATGTATGTATGTATGTATGTATGTATGTATGTATGTATGTATGTATGTATGTATGTATGTATGTATGTATGTATGTATGTATGTATGTATGTATGTATGTATGTATGTATGTATGTATGTATGTATGTATGTATGTATGTATGTATGTATGTATGTATGTATGTATGTAGTGGGATTCCTCGGCCCCTCAAACATACCAGTCCCCCTTGGGCTTCTTAGTGGGAATTGGTGGTTCATCAGGTAGCGCTATCCCTTCCTTGTCGTGTGTGATGTCATTTGGGATTCCCTCCCATGCCAAGAAGCCACAGCCAAGGAGAGGTAGCACTTCCTGCTGAACCACTAATGTATTTCACCCAGATACCCCCTAAGAAGATCAAATTAAGGTGGGGGTGGTCTTGGGCTGGGCCCAGAACACCACAGAAATATTTAAGTATCAGTCACTGTTGATATGATCATCTAATACAGAGGCACACTTTGATTCTTACAAATATGGAGTTTTCATGGTTTTGTTGCATTAAAAAAAAAAAACATTTATGTCCTTTACCAGGAAAATCTGTTGGCGTAGTAACTACAACCAGGATAAACCACGCGACTCCCAGCGCTTCCTATGCCCACTGTTCAAACAGAGACTGGTATTCAGACAACGAAATGCCCAAGGAAGCCTTGGATCAGGGGTGTAAGGACATCGCCTGGCAACTCATGCACAACATCCCGGATATTAATGTGAGTGGGATCTCCCATCCACCATAACAAGTGTGCCAGTTCTTATATTGGCACAATAAGGGCACTAATGTATTTACAGCCCTTGTGTGGCACAATTGAAGCACTTGGCTCCTCTGGAGCAAATTTCCTTAGTTAAATATGCAAAATAAGACTTGTGAGACAAACTATCACTTGGGTGCCCTTTATGCCAATTACCCCCAGCTCATATTCATTACTCACCTTTACAGGATCTAAGAAGCTTAGTCGGAGTTTCCAGAGAATCAGTTTCACTAGAACAAAAAAAAAACACAATGTTCCTTAAGATGCAAAATATTTGTTCTTCAGAATTGTGCTCACCCCAGAGGGGACACAACTAAACTCTATATCAAAAATAACCATTTGCAATTAAGTGTAAATTAACTGAAATATCAACCTTCTGAGAGAATGGTATATCAACTGCCATTAAGATGGGAGGAAGATCAGCATGCCCTTGATACAGATCATTTTTAAAAACTGGCATGCTTATCTAATTCATCTCCCAGAAAATCTTAATTGCAGTTTAACCATCAACTCTGAGTTCTATGTAACAATTTAAGACACGTCAACTTTATCTTGAAAGCTAACCAATCACTTGTGCAATAAATGGGATGTTTTTTGGTTGATTCTGTGCTCTTATTTCAGGTGATTATGGGAGGAGGAAGAAAATACATGTACCCTAAGAATACCCCAGATGTAGAGTATCCAACAGATGAGAAGGCCAATGGAACGCGACTCGATGGTGTAGACCTAATCAAAGTCTGGCAAGATCAAAAGCCAAACAAGCAGGTAACAGCCCCACAACATCATGGTGACCTTAAAATGGTGCAGTTTACATAGATAAGAGGGGACCCCAAGATAATACTGTATGACCCCTACATTTCAGCTGGGTGGTTAGTATCCTTATTTGTCTTAGATTTGCATTACATGGTAAATGTGTGGATATACTGTGGGGTTAATCATTTTCTGTGGAGGACATATATCTTACAAATGATTGTAACCAGTGAGTTTGGTGATCAGATCAAACAGTTACCTGTTTCACGGAGTCCTGGGAACCCTTTGTCTGCCCAAGGACCCTGGCCGTGGGAAACTATTGCAGCCATCGTTCTTCCTATAGAAAAATAAAGATAGGACATAAGACATCCTGCAGCCCTCGTATATACAGTGGCAGAGCTTGTGGATGTAGGGGTCCCCTCTTGCACATCACTATACACAGAGGTGCAAGACAAAAAATCCCAAAAGTATATGTAGTTTATCAGATCACACATGGGGTTATCAGATCACTTTTCTATAATAATTATATGTTAACCTCTAACAAAGAGTTCAGATAGTGGGGCCCTACGCTGCTGTGGCCCCAGTGCTGCACTGGCTTTAGCTCTGCCATTGTCACTATGGGCAATACATTAAAGGACACGTTGTCCATACACTTGAGTATCAGTCAGACCTTTATTTTATATACCCTGGAGCAGAGAAACTGACCAATAAAACAAATGTCCGATGCCAAACTCTAGAAGTGTTTGCTCATGTCCTGGGGAATTATTTGTCCCTTTAAGTTTAATTGACCCTCCTGAGGTTAGACCTAATCATGGAAGCCTGCAGATGGACCTCTAACCAGGGAGTTTAACTGAACATTTAATAGTTTGGGCTTGTTGGGCACATTCTGCAGGTCATTAGCCACTATTTACCTGCTTACCCTGCACCTGACTTATTAAATATTAAATACTTTTAGAACGGCATATTTACACTTTTGTACAATACCATGTGACAAATACCAGACTCAATTTAAGTTACAGCAGAGACACCCTGTACCCAGAAAGGTGCCAAGTAAAGCACTAAAAGCCGCATTGAATACATTAACAAACAGCAGCCGTATTCATGAGTCTTCAGCATTCTTATTTGGGGAGATTTTCCTAAGGTCATCCAGGGAGGAGCCATGTTTAGAGAGGTCACCAGGAATGCCTGTGGCGAGTTAGATTGGGTGATGCTAAACTTAAATGCCAGGAATGTAAACCAAAATATGGCACCATGATGGTAACTACAGCCAGGCAGATACCTGAACACCCAACATTGGTACAAATACTTCATAATAAAGATATGGAATATTATGTGACACCCTTGCATTCCAAGGTGTGCCCATGTGTACTTAACATGCCAACTATAGAGACTTGTTTTTATGAAGAATCGCAATGCCATATAAGATTTAATCATATGTATATGCATTGAATGTACAATATTTATACTGTTAAAATTCTATATAATGGTCTCAAAGATTATCGTAACAAACATTTTTGGGAATAGTCGCTGTAAAAAAAAAAAAACAAAAAAGATTTTGTTCCAGATGATATTGATTATATCCCCACAAATGTGAAAAATAAAGTTAATTCTCCACAGGCCCGTTATGTTTGGAACAGAGAACAACTGATGGCCGTGAGACCTCAAGATGTGGATTTTCTACTTGGTGAGTTTAGACCAGTTATATATTTATTTGTACCATCTAGATAAAACCAGTTTGGAGAAGAGTCAAAGTATCGAAACAGATGGAGATAAGTGAAATCAATTCTTATTTCTCCATATAAAAAAAATATCCATGCCTAAGTATTGGTAGCTCAATCAGAATGCCGTAATCACTTATTGTTATCTACAAGTTGGTGGCCAATATCCAAGGCTGATACGCAAACCACCATCACTTACACCTGGTAATGGTCCATTTGGATCACATGGAGTTCTCTTAAGTTACAGTCTAATATGATCTCAATATGACCACGTAATGCAGTGACTTCAGAGATCTGAACCTCATTTAGTCCAATATGGTGTACATTGTTGTGATTATATGGAACATTACCACTTCGTATGGTTTCACAGAGCTTCCAGAGATAACTTTGCTTTAATACAAAGTCCATGTTTCAGGTCTGTTTGAGCCAGCGGACATGATGTACGAGTTGGACAGAAATAAGACTATGGACCCATCCTTGCCAGAAATGGTAGACAAAGCCATCCAAATCCTGAAGAAGAACCCAAAAGGATTCTTCCTGCTTGTGGAAGGTGAGCAGTAAGCTGGACATATCTAGTCTTTCCTTAAAGGGCCACTGGGGGAAAAACTCACGTCTATGAAATATGTAACAAAACTAAGTTATAATGCAAGCCATGAGCATATAAACCATTGTAATGATTGCAGACTATTTGTATCATGGGTGATGCAAGAAGTCTGTAGCTTGAGGAGTGGGATATCCTATCAGATCTTCATTTTCTATTTAGCTCTATTGTCAAGTGGCAAATTACAGTGGAAGTCTCAGAACATAACTGAATGGAGACCTTGGATTCCAGGATTCTCCTAATGCCGTAGGTTTCCAACCCGGTTGGTATCAAACAAAATGTCTGTTAAAGCAGAATGCAGTAAAATATTTTGAGACTAAAAGGTTATATTTATTTTAAACCTTATGAAAAACATTCTCCCCATTATCAGTCTTATTCATAAGCGCATAATATAAATGACATTTCAGTGATCCTTACACAACTTGCACCAATATATCTTACCTGAATGGTGTAAGTTCCAAACTTGCAGAAGCACAAAGTGGTAATACGTTCATTATTGGCCAAGATGATGGTCTTATGTAGACTTCACAAGATAAAGTATTCATGTTGTAGAAAAATTAATTCAGTCGTATCATAAATTACTTTGTAAATGCACATTTTTGTTTGATTTTCAGGAGGCAGAATAGATCATGGCCACCATGAAGGAAAGGCCAAGCAAGCCCTGCATGAGGCCGTAGAGATGGATAATGCCATTGGTCTGGCAAGTGGTCTGACCAGTGAAAAGGATACATTGACTGTAGTGACTGCTGACCATTCCCACGTTTTCACCTTCGGGGGTTACACTCACAGGGGGAACCCCATTTTTGGTATGTATTTTGAAGAGACCAACTTTACTACAGATTGTGAGCTTAAACATTCAGCAAGTAGTTTTTGAATGATAGTCATATGCTTTTTTTTTTTTTTTTTTTTTTTTTTTTACTATTTGGGAGATGCAATACCTCTAAAACAGTGGTTTACAAACTGGTCCTCAAGGCACCCCACTGCCGCCAGAAACCACTGCTCTATACTATTTGCTTAAAATGCCTTTTACCTGCCGTCTAAATAAAATAAAAAAAAAGTTTCACTAAAGATAATGAAAATAATTTGATTGACGTTCATTTCACTGTATTCAGTAAGCTCTAGGCAGATTCTGTATTCGGTCAAGGCCATTTGTTTGGTCCCAATGTCTACAATATAATCACACCAATAAGCCCACCGCCCCCTCATTCAGGAGAATCAGAAGCTTTGCCTAGAGCTCAGGCTTGTCCTGTAGAGGTCAAGCCTTCATGGCTACTTTACAATATGTAACTGGACTTCTCTACCACCAGGCCTAGCACCAACTCTAAGCGACGTTGACAAGAAACCATTTACATCGATTCTATACGGCAATGGTCCTGGATACAAGTTGGTTGATGGCTCGCGGGAGAACGTTTCTACTGTGGACTTCAGTGAGTAGCTCAATATCTGACCTCTAAACATTAGGACAACCAGCACAAAATGAGACATTTTATGGATAGATAGAATTTTGTCAGAATTCCTGGGTACTATCTATAAATAGTAGCTCAAAAATGGCTCCATATATGATTTTGTATTGTTTAGAAAACCTTTCAAGATAGAGGATTGCAAGAAGAACAAGTCATGATTTGTTGGCTTGAATTTGGGCAGTTAAGGGATTAGACACTATTTACAGTCTGCCAGATATAATACTCCAGGGAAGTAGGAGGTTGTTAAGCTTGAGTTTGTGACCGGAGACATTTGTGTAGATCTAATGGACAGGATAGACCTAAATGTTTCTAATCTTTGTCCTATATGCATAGGGTAAAAGATGATCGCTCTTAAATACTATATTTAAAATGTATATATTTAAAATTGTTTATTATTCCACATAGTCTTAATCATTCCATAAAAAAAAAACTATAATCACTGTTCTTTAAAGCCATCAATAAAATGATTGGGTTTCCAACATGGAATACATTTGCAGTAGATTATAGGATAATTCAAATGCCTAGAAGAGTAGAAGTACTGGATTTTGGGAGAAACATAGGTTTCATAGGTAAAACAAACATTTAATGAATTTGTTTATTAATTTACATGATTTTATTTTTATTTTATTTTTTTTTTATATTTTCCCTTTGTATAATATGAACATAGAATGGTAGAATATTATGGAAATGGATCACATAACCACTTACATTATATATTCATTGTTGGAAGATAAGGTCAGGCCATATAAGACTTAAAACAAAGGTAAAAACAGTGGATTTTATGCCAGACTTTATGCAAAAATGTCACAAGACCCTACACATTTTATAAGATTAGTGATTAATAAGCTTTAACCTTCCAAAATTGCATCAATTTCTTAATGACAGATACGGAGCATACCAGGACAAAAGCTTGAGCACATTCCGCTCTTTTATACAAGGCGCCATTGGCCGGTTCTAGGGACAACACTACCTTTAGAAATTACAATATACCAAGCTCAAAATATAAGGTATAAACTCGGAGCTACCGTTCATTTTTCTAGTACACTAAATTCTAGGTTTCTAAAAAGTGCTACTCTGACCAAGTAACATTGTAACAAGTAGAAGATATCGCAATTCTGAGCGCAACATCCAGTAACGCGACTGATTATAATACCTCACACAACCTTAACCACATCTTCTGCATGTTCTTCACAGATCACGCCAACTACCTGGCTCAGTCAGCAGTTCCCCTTCGTATGGAAACACATGGTGGAGAAGATGTGGCAATCTTTGCCAAAGGACCAATGGCGCACCTTCTACACGGGGTGCATGAACAGAACTATATACCTCATGTCATGGCGTATGCATCCTGCATAGGGGAGAACAAGGATCACTGCACGTCAGGGGGATCAAGTCATAGCTCCAAAATCTCCTTCACCCTCATATCCACTCTACTGTATGGCCTATCTGTCTGCTTCTTGTTTTAAGAAGAGGAAACAAAGGTCCCAGAAGAGCTACCTCCTACTAACAGCCACTTTGTGTTTATTATATTGGAGCTGGTTTGAAAGATCCATTGAGACTGGTTTCTGGATCCTTGATAGTAAAGATGCTACATCCTAGTCTTCAGGATTTATGCACACTTAGGATTCATACCACTCTAAACTTCTACATTTCAACTGCAATCCATGTCTTACCATGGCCTTTGGTCAACACAGATTAGGAATACTTGTGAGGCTTCGTGCAATGAAGGACTCCTCCCTCCAAGAGGTTAGAGTTGTAGAGTGCCAAGGCTTTGTATATACATGGCAAGGAAGTTCTTTAATGTGACATTGTATGCCAACATTTATTCCTGAAAGCTGCCCAAAATTTCTTAACCCAACTTTTCAGAAAGATTTTTATTCCGATGCCTACATATTTCTATGTTGAAGATTATTGTTAAATAATGAAACTTCGAGCAGAACCAGACCACTAATTTGCCCATTTTAAAGTTGGCATTTCTATATGGTCATTACTAGCCTTATTCACAGAAACCAAATCTTATGGGACCAATACCAACAAATGCCACTGCCAAAACCAACATCCGAACGTTGAACTAGGAACCAACTGAAGGAACGAGGATGAACCCATCATTAATCTACACATTATATAGTGGAGTAACATCATAGTGACCCCCCAGAACATTAATGGAGAGACAAAAAGATTCACAAGTTGCTTATTGGACACAGGATATTTACAAAAATAAATACACATATTTAGCCAAATTAAAGAACTCAACAGCACCAATGCACTGGTTCTACAGATCATCCAAGAATAGGTAATAAGTCCATTTTAGAGTCATCGGTTAAAGATATTTTTAGTTTTAGGTGTAAAGACATTGGGAGTTGGGTTTTGGATAGAAAAGCTTTTTTCTTCTTTCTTTCCCAAAGATAACCTGCTAAGATATGGAAAACCCTTCATCCAGTTGAAGGATTCAGAAGCCTTTCATGGAACAGGACATGAGTGGATAATCTCAGATCTGCTGGCTAATTTGTTATTATACCAAGATAGATATCCTTCAATCTGATTTCAATCCATGGACAGGTTTGAAGGCCATTGATGTAACCAATACGGGTATATGGCTCAAGTAATGGAGTATTTTTTGTGCAGCAAGTTCCTCATGGGGTTAGCCATGGCAAACCTCAGTTTGTCCTATTTCCTCATTAATTAAGGTCTATTTTATGATCATGCATCCGCAACATAGGATCCTGAGCACAGTCTGTCAACCGATAAAGATCTTATTCCGTGAGCTCATTCCCGATCGGCATCCAGTTGTCCATATTGCCCTCACGTGCAAACATATAAACTCCGTCCATAAAAACCAGATGAGCCCGGCAGGGAATATGGCTTCAATTAAAGACCAATAAGCTCAGAGAACGGCATTTATGAATTTGAATGTTTTGTACATATGGAAACGGGTGCGAGTATTAACTTTTAAACAGAAACACATTTGAAAATAAAATATATCTGCCAAATTCCAGCATTAACTTCTTTTCCTGTAATGTACTCCAAAATCAACATCTGTCCTGTAACCTTTAACAAATGTTTTATCCATTAACCACTAATTACCTTGACCTTTCTAGCGAGTGGTCAGACTGCAGGGGTATTTCTCATCTGAATGGTAATGGAGCTAAATAACGATTGCACTCTAACCTTTAGCAGACTAAAGACACAAAATCAAAGGCCCCTTTCGGATCGCTACCTTGTTAATCAAATCAGTCCACTGAAGGAGCTGGAATCCTACTCCGGAATGTTGGCCAAGAAAACCATATGGATAAGCATGACCAGAGACCTGACTAAAAAAGGTGTCTGGTGTGTTGTGGTCTAAAGGGTCACAGAGTCTGACAACTAAAAGGTGAAAGTTTTGAGGTTTGTCAAGTATAACTCACCAACAATGTTACACCTTTGTGTTAGAGAAAATTCTTTATTTTAGCAGGGACTGCCAGTGTCTAGGTGCTTCCATGCCTACAACCCTTCCTGTCCAGGTCATGAAAGGTAGGTATAGGGCAAGGAAATCAGAGTTTGCAGGCCAGACCAGTCATCTCTCAGAATGTGTCAGGAGTTGTATCAAATACATTTTAACTTAACCATTGAGGCCACACAGCCAAAAACTCAACTAGATCATACAAAGTGGTAGCACCGACCACCTTAGGTTTCAGACTAACTGCACTTAAGAGGCCCAGTATGGAAACTTAAGAGACCATATAAAAATAAGATTCTCTAAAATAAAGTGTTTCTGGAGACTCTGATCACTCATAGGGAGACTAAGCCCCAAGGGTCATTTGCAGAAGCAACAAATGAATCTTCAAATTGAAGGCGGCTCTGGAGGTTTAACTACAGATAAAATGGCAGCTTAGCCGGCCCTTTGCTTTTCCTACCTTTACTCCATCATTATCCAGATTTTATTTCCAACAGCAGTTTTGTGCCTATCCCAATTAAAACTTCACCCCATGTTCAGTAGAAATGAAAAAGCAACGTCCAAAGCTGCAGAACTTCACACAGAGCTCATTAAAGTAGTGATGTCACAAGCTTTGCCACTCCCATCATGCTTTGCTAGAGATTTATCTGCACTTTTAAAAATTATGTTATCAGGTTATTTAATCACCATTGTCCAGCTAAGATAAAGACTACACTAACAATATATTTATTAAGGGCCTCTGTTCCTGCTCAAGAGCTACACTTTAAAGTCAACATTTTCAACAAAAAAAAAAAAAAACAGAATTCGGTTGTGGAATTTGCCATTTTGGTTTCTACTAAACAACTTCCTGAGGTGAGAGGATACTTTGAATACAGAAGTTTGACAGTGAAAATGTGGCATCCAAAACTACCAGTGCTTTCAAAAGGAAACTCTAGGGATGAATAACAGGACAATTTTCATCAACTCAGTTTGACCAGGTATCTCTTAAGGCTTTCAGATGGACTCAAGGATAGCTCATTAGTTGACAGTCACTTTTTTCCTAAGAAAGTTGAAGCCAGGTCAGAAAAAACAAATACAGTAGTTGGGTTAACTTGGTTCTTTAACCAAATTATGAACACCACCTGTCCAGTCCACGTTGAGACTTTAAGGTGGAAAACACCTGGATCCAATGTCCCATTCTGCCTGTTGAAAATATTACTGGCCAAATTGGTAAAGGCAAATTAAGGATCAGTAACAGGACTTTCATAAATTTGAGTCTCCTAAACCCCTCTCCAGATGCGTTTTAGGCTTCTTAATATGGCTTTATGAAATGGAGCGACCAGCAACTAATCAATAAAACTGGTTCAAAAATGTACCGGAACCGACAGACAGAACCCAACGAGCCTCATTGTGCCTTACCAGACCCAAGGCCGATTATTAAGACAAAATATAAAGGGCATGAGCACCACAAAGATACCAGGTAACAATATACATGACAAGTTTCTTTTTATTTTGTTGTATGTCAAAAGGTTATTAGTAGAACAATTACAAATTAAAACCATACATATTGGCAGTGTTGTAATAGTCTACTACAAGGGTTGGCGTCTTCCAGTAGACTGGGATTTGCTTTAAATAGAGCAGATTTTTGTTTTGAGGACAGGGGTCCAGCCCAAAACCCTACCACCGACCCATTGGCCATTAGTAAGGTCATTATTAGACTTGGTCCAGACACCACAGAACTTCAGAGCATTGGAAATGTCCTAATTGGGGCCTCTATTCAAAATGGTCTTAAAATCTGTCTTTGTGGCTGTTCCAACCACAATTGGCTGGTGAGCTGTGGTCAGTCCAGCCCGTACTGGGCGAGTTAGATTTATATTAGAATAAAACGGTTTCACATTAAGTATCTAATGCCACGCCACAACCTGATGGTTTCTATGTCACTGACTGGGACTTCACCGTCCAAACCCGTAATTATACAGTAATTATAGAGTCTGCCAAAGGCAAATCCTATTTTACACCATTTAAACAAACACACATTGGGCTGCCACACAAAAACTATTTATATTATACCCCGAAGTGCCAGATTTAACCTCTGCTCTTTTGAAGAAGTTTGTTTGAGGATTTTGGATTTCAGCACAGGCCCTTAAACAGATTTCCATTAGACCCACAGAAAGCATTGAATTAATTGTAGCCATAATTAAAGCAGCTAGATCCTCCTCAGTGGGAACCACCTGACAAATGGTGGCTCACACTACAGAATATCTGTGTAATGAGCAAAATATCAACTTTATTACCCAATACACACACACGAGAGCCATGCGTGTCCAGTAATCCAATCATTCCTGTTTAGTTAAAAAAAAAAAAAAAAAAATTATATATATATATATATATATATATATATATATATATATATATATATAATTTTTTTTTTTTTTTTTATTATTATTTTGCCATATTGAGCTAGATATTTTAATTTGACATTGGTCATTAATTCATATTCAATGATTTCAAAAAACATTCAGTAAACTTACTTTCAACGTTCAGACTGATATTTGCCTCCACCCACAGAAGGTCAAGGGAAGCAGCAGACTGTTTAGCAGGCAGATGCTATATTTCCAGAAACAAAATGCATTATATGGAGACTTTGGTGATGGGCTTTGCTGTTGGGGCAGCCATCAAGGACAGTTCACTCCCTTCTATCCAAAGGTTCTTAAAAACTTTGTACCTAAAGGTAATCCCAACCCTCCCTTTAATGACCCTAACAGGGTCGAGACAAACATCTGAAGGCTGATGCTTTAATCTTTGAAAATAAGTGGAATATCGGAGCAAAAAATATAGGATTTAAAGGAGCTAAAAATTAAAAACTAATCATCTCTTTACAAGTACAATTTAATGGAGATTATTATTATTCATATTTTTTATTTGTAATGCACCAACATATTCCATATAGAATAAAGTTAGTTATATAGGGATTTTTCCCAGAAGGGTCCAAAAACATTTAATAGGTATAAAAAAAAAAAAAAATACCTGTAATTCTTTATATTTTTTTTTATAAAGGTAACCAACCTCGAAAAGGAATTTATGCCTAAAAAGTCTACTTTTACATTCCCCTCTCCACACCATTAATTAGCAGGCTGGGGATGATTTGCCCGTTTGGCTGTAATTAGATCATCTCAGGTGAACATTTTTAGGTAACTGTTTAACTTTAACTAGAATTTAGTCCTTTGTCATCTTAAGAAGTTTCTGAAGTTCTAACTGAATCCTGGCGCTCTTCAGCCGGTCCAGTTTGGCCCTTAATCTCCGTGCCGTGTTACCCGAGTGTCCGTCACAAGCAGAGGAGTCACATTCAGGGACAGACCACCCACCCCAGATTTCGATCTCATTGCCGAGTTCATCCTGCCCATGACCTGCGTCTTATCTACCAATAACTTGCGCCACTGCCCCTGAGCGCACCTCTTCAGTCGAAAATGTGCCCAAGAATTAGACATTTAAGTCCTCAAAAAAAAAAAAAAACACCCCACAAATCTGCATTTAGTTATCTAATACATGGGACCATAGGGCTGCCATATTGCTTTTACATGTGTGAGACCTTGAAGATAAATAAGAAGTCACCAGTTTTAAAGCCGAAACATTGCAACCCAAAGTAAGTGTGATTAAAATTATACGTTCCCTCCTTGCTGAGAAAGCAAATCATTGAAGCTCAAGCAATGTCCAGCCCTATATAAACAAGCAATACAAATTACATCTGTGGGTAGGTCTCCTGGCTTGTGCATACTCCATCCTATGGATAAATCTGTGCAATACAATGAGCAAATGCCCATCAGGAACCATAAAGCGATATTATATTAATGAGTGCCAATACATTGTGGGCTCATTTGCATATACCCACACAGTTTCCCAGAGTGCAGTGCATTAACTATTTCTTGGAATCCTGAGTAAGCAATTCATTTTAACTTCTTTTTAAACATTCAAATTACTATTTTACTGTACTCTATCCAGTGGAGGGCCTCCATCACTCGTCTGCCCACCATAAGCTAAATGTTGTGGTATAAAAACAAAACAAAGCAATTTCAAGATTATCAAGTGCAATTCTTCAAAAGCGCTCCCTATAAATAAGGGACTTCCTTGTGTTCTCATACTTCAACCCCATAGAAAACATCTGCCACTTTTATTAAACATTTACATTCCTAATGCAGCATTGCTAATTGCTATTCACCTCCCCCCTTGAGAATTTTCCCTATTTAAAAGAAAACCCTTAAAATGCTGATATCAGGGCACTTAAATGGTTTATTTAACATGACCCTAAACAGAAGGTTCTGTACCAGAAGGTACATTGACCTTAGGCACATTCCTTCAGGTCCTGATTGTACCATAAATTACTAGCTGTGTCTTTACTGCAATAACTCCAAGGAACCCAGATGCAGAAGGCTTTGTTTTAGTAGCTTGTTTTATTGAGTGTGTAATTGTTGATTCTTTGTGGTACCTGTAGGTAGATCACAAGAGGCAGTGAAGGAAAATCTAGTAATTATATTAGATTATTATTAATAACTAGCGACTTGCCCGTCAAAAATGACGGCAATAAAAACTGAAGCCTGGCAATGCTGTTTGCCACACAATGTAAGCCTCTCCCCCTCTACTTTACTGGCCTTGTGATGAGTCTCTAACTCTGTCTACTTCCTCCCTTGTGTCTCATTTCCCCCTCCTCTCCCTCCCTTGTGTCTCCTTCACCTCGTCTACCTCCTTTGTATCTCCTGCCCCCCTGTGTTTTTACCTCCCTCTCCCTCCTGTGTCTCTAAACCCCTCCCCTGTGTCTCTTTCCCCCTTCTCCCTCCCATGCATCTCTTCCCCCCCTGTGTCTCCCCCAACCCTCCCCTGTGTCTGTTCCCCCCCTGGCCTGTGTCTCTTTCCCCCTCCCCCTGTGTCTGTTACGGCCTTGCACGTGTCTCCATTTCCCTCCCTTGTGTATCTTCCCCCCTGCACTTTCTCCCCTGTGTCTCTTCCCCCTCCTCTTTCTGTGCCTCTTCCTCCCTGTCTCTTCCCCCTCACCCTCTGTGCCTCTTCCCCCGCCTCTGTGTGTCTCGCCACTGTGTCTCTTCACCCCTTCCTCTGTTCCCCCCCCCCCTCTGTGCCTCTTTCCCCCTCTGTACCTCTTCCCCCCCCTTCCCTCGGTGTCTCTTCCTCCCTCACCCTCTGTATCTCTCCCCCATGTGTCTCTTCCCCCTCTCCCTCCTGTGCCTGTTCCCCCCTGGCCTGTGTCTTTCCCCCTACCCCTCCTGTGTCTCTTCCCCCTCTCCCTCCTGTGCCTGTTCCCCCCTGGCCTGTGTCTTTCCCCCTACCCCTCCTGTGTCTCTTCCCCCTCTCCCTCCTGTGCCTGTTCCCCCCTGGCCTGTGTCTTTCCCCCTACCCCTCCTGTGTCTCTTCCCCCTCTCCCTCCTGTGCCTGTTCCCCCCTGGCCTGTCTCTTCCCCCTCTCCCTCCTGTGCCTGTTCCCCCCTGGCCTGTGTCTTTCCCTCTCCCTCCTGTGTCTCTTCCCCCTCTCCCTCCTGTGCCTGTTCCCCCCTGGCCTGTGTCTCTTCTCCCTCTTCCCCCACCTCTCCCTCTTCCCCCACCTCTCCCTCTTCCCCCACCTCTCCCTCTTCCCCCACCTCTCCCTCTTCCCCCACCTCTCCCTCCCCTCTTCCCCACTCTCCCTCCCCTCTTCCCCACTCTCCCTCCCCTCTTCCCCACTCTCCCTCCCCTCTTCCCCACTCTCCCTCCCCTCTTCCCCACTCTCCCTCCCCTCTTCCCCACTCTCCCTCCCCTCTTCCCCACTCTCCCTCCCCTCTTCCCCACTCTCCCTCCCCTCTTCCCCACTCTCCCTCTGTGCCTCTACCCCCCCCCTCTTCCCCACTCTTTCCTCTGCTCTCGGGCCACGCTCTGCGCAATGCGCAGCAGTTTGTAATTGTCTAACTGCGATTCGTCTGAAGCGTGACGACGAATCGCAGTTAGACAATTATAATATGTGATAATATTGTTTGTTTATAGCCCGCCAACATATTCCGTAGCGCTGTACACAAGTTGTGATCAAGGCAAAATAATATTAACACATAAAGATGGAGGGCCCTGTCTGAGCTTAGAATCCAGTGGCCATAGAGCTTTCCCAAAGCACTGACGCAAGATTAAAAACTCCCAGACTTACAATCTAGGGTGTGGTACAGGAGGGCGAGGAATACATTGTGAATATTATAGACTTCAACAGATGTGTTTTTAGTGAGGTTTTGAAAGATTTGAAGTGGGGGGATAGTCTGGTGGAGCAAGGCAGGGAGTTTCAGAGAATAGGGGCAGCGTGAGAGAAGACCTAAAGGAGGGAGTGAGGGGAGGTGATGAGAGGAGGAAAGAAGAAGGTCATTAGCGAAGAGGGCAGGTGGGGGATTATTTGGAGGAGAGAGCAAAGATATAGGGGGTGCGCTGTTGAGGGCTTTGTAAGTTAGGGTCATGATTTAACATTTTATTCTGGAGGCTTCGGGAACCCAGTGGAGTGATTGAGAGGCGATGCCGACACTGAGCATTTAGTATGGTACATGAGTCTAGCGGAGGCATTCAATATGGATTGAAGACGGGTGGTGGGTAGGCCAGCAAGAAGCGAGTTGCAGTAGTCGAGACGGGATATGATGAGTGGATGTCTTAGGTGCGTCTTGTGTGAGGTAGTGACGTATTATGGAGATGTTTTTTAAATTGAAGACAATATTTTTTTAGTGACTATGTGGGGGATGAAAGGGCGGGGTCCAGTAGAACCCCAAGACAACGGGCTTGGGAGGTGGGAGTGATGAACGTTGTAGTAGATGGTGGGAAGATTGAGAGTTCAGTCTTAGACAAGTAGAGTTTGAGATAGTGGGCGGACATCCAGGAGGATATGCTTGAGAGGCAGTTGGAGACTTGTGCTAGAGGGAGATAAATCAGGTGCTGAGGAGGTAGATTTAAGTGTCTCTGCATCGAGATGATACTGAAGTCCAAAAGATTATATTAGGGTGCCAAGTGAGGATGTCTAAATGGAAAAGGGGAGGGGGCTAGGACTGAGCCTTGGGGTACACCAACAGACAGAGGGTAAGGAGAAGGTGCCAGAGAAGCAGACACTAAATGTTCGATCTTGTAGGTAAGGATGCAAGACATAAATAGTAAAAATCACTTAAAAGTACAACATTTTCACTTTAATTTCAGTGACGTCCGATTTAGACCAGTGCGGATTCATTCCATGTCCCTTTAATTTGCACAATCCCATCCTGAGGTGTAATTATACCAGAGCTTTGTAGGAGGATATAATGGGCAGACTAAATGGGTATAGAATTTATATTTTGGGTATGGTCTGGGCCCCAAAACCACTGACCGCCCCATTACCCCAACCTACAGTGAATGAAAGGAGCTAACATAGCAACTCTAATTTACACCATAGATTAGACGTGTGTACTGTGTGTACAGTATTTAGGTTAATTGGATTAATTAGAATATCTGGATTTACAGAACTTTATTTTCTGGATTGAATTACATTTTCCCTAGTCCCTTTAAAGCAGGAGAGTCCCTCATTACCAGCTAGACCATTTATACTGTTTGACAAATTGCAATAACAGGATCAGCATTTACCACACTATTAAAAAACACACAACTAGTTAATTTTTACCATTCTGTATTAAAGCTCTTCACTAGTTTGGGAATTTTCTGAAAAAAAGACCCATAAATTTGGACATCTTCAGTACCCTAAATCACATTCTTATACTATCCATATTTTCCATATTTCCATACAAGTGCCCCGAGTTCTACATAACATCGGAGAGACACGGAAAAACGCCAACTAACCAGTATTACCACTAACCTACAGCCACTGACCAGCACGGACCTGTACCAACCACCAACAAAGCGGCTAAAGGGAGATGGTCAGCAGTAATAAAGGCTCTAGATATTGTTCAGTTCATGCTTCGTCTCATCACTGCAGGCCTACTGGTCGTATCCAGTATGACAGACTTATGTGGCTAATGTACAATCTGCAACCATGTAATCAGCCTTTTCTATCTAAAATCACATTGAGTATTTTCAGTCTCGCTTTCTGCTTTTCCTTTGACTGTTCCATTTCAGATATTTTTGACCCAACCATGCTTGACATGGGACAACCGACTCAATGAATGTTGGTGAAAAACAAGGCCACTGTTTATTGAGCAGAACACAAGACAAAGTGGTTGGCTGGTGCATGCCCATACACATTTTGAGACTGCCAAGCAGTAAGTGCCCAAATGGAGACCTACATTGCCTACAGTTGGCCAAGCCTCTGGAATCAGCCATAAACCCAACCAGAAAAAAAAAAAAAAAAAAAGATGGCGGAGGGATGGCACCTAACCTGCCGAAATCAGCTTCTACCCACAACCTCCACCCTTAACCCACCCCGACAAATTTGACAGTCCCTCGCTCACAGCCCAGTCATATCACAAATGTTTTTAGTGGACGGCTCCAAACTCATCCTCGAATGATCGGATCAATCCGTTTTCCCTAAGCCTCCCCAGATGACCTTCTTGGAAATTGCTGGCTCACAAATCTTAAATGAAAGGATCATTTGTATTTAATCACAGTTTTCAGCCAAGTATTAATGGTCAATCACTACCGGCTACTTCTTGTAGCATTATCGGAGAGGGGCTGATATTTTTTCCATCAGATCTCTATCGATACATATTTGGCTTTATCGATCCCTAGTCACATGAGATAGAGAAGTTGTAAGGGGCATTTTCACCCGGGCCCTCTGCTCACAAGCACCATCACCAACGTAATATAAGAGATTAATGACATTTCCTGAACTAACAAGCCCGTCACCTGGTGCCTCTAAATGGCCACTGAAGCTCAAGAAAGGGGAAAGAAAAAAAAAAAAAAACACACTTTGGTCAAGTATATACCAGACTAATATTCGCATTGGTGTAACCCATGGACATAAAACATATTTTTTTGGAAAAATCAAAAATTCTGAAGACTGTTTGAGAACAGGAATCCATTTTGTGTTTGTTACATCACATCCTGAGAGCTGAATGATGGGGTGTGTTTATAATCATCAGTACAAGGAGGGTTAGGACGATATGTAGGGAACAGAGCTATAGTAAATATAAGTGGATAAGACTGAAGTATCTTACACACCTTCTCCCTCAGATCCAGACATTTCAACACTTGTCACCAAAGTATCATGGATGCCTCTAGAGGCAACAATATTTATTTTTCTAATTAAAAAATAAAATGCTGACTTTTTCTGCATATGCTCTTAGTTAGACAATGCTTTTCCTTTAAGAAGGCAGGGGGGGGGGGGGGGTGTAACTGCTCTCACTCCCCCTCCTCCAATGGAAGTACCATCTGCAGTCGGCGTCTATTCTGCAGATTTGGTGCTTCAGCAGTTTCGTTGGTAAACAAGAAATGTAATATAGTAATTATTAAATTATTAGGACTGTGGTCGGAAAACGACTTCCCGGCAAATGACTGGAGATGTGCTGAGCACCACAGAATCACTGGGAGAGCAGCTGGAGGGGGAGGTGGGGGGCCGGGGGTACAATGCAAGGGCCTCAGCAAACAAGGGGTTACTAGCAATATTACAAACTCAGCCTAAAATGCAAGTATGTTGGATAAATCATTTACAGAGATATATGACCATCTAGTCTGCCCATCGTATCTACCCAAACAATTTTGGTTTATTTAATCCTCAGGATCCCTGTATAACGGAAAATATTTGTTTAAAGATGTGTTTGTATGGCCAGTTTACTTGTATCTTGAGGGGGAGGGTTGTGCTACATGGGCTATATCTATGTCCCATCAGAAGTGAATAGAGATTTTTATCTGAATCCACCGTAACGTTCATTTTTCTAATATAGTAAATAAACAGGTCTGCTGTCATGAAGACATTGACTAGATCCGTAAATATTAAATGCTTTTTATGTTAAATTTTGCAAAACCCATTGTTTTTTAATTGACCCCCGTGGTGTGTATTGAAATGTGCATGGGCCCCCCAAATTATTTTGAACCAAAGTCCTCCATTCACTAGTTCTGCCATGTTTGTGTTAAGTATAAAGGTCCAGTCTTACACCTGGTAATAGAGGTGAAAATAATGAGGATTATTTAGAAGCACAGTTGGGTATTTACTAGTTTTAAAGAGAGATGGAAGATAATTAATCACCTTTACACAGGTAAAGGATCATGTCAGGTAACACTTCATGCATGATTTACTTAATGTTATTGTGGGGGAGGGGACACTACCCAAAAGTACCACAGTGCACATGGCTCATACACAGATAATTGCCTTTTACAATATTTACTTTAGGATAAGGACACTTCAAGTAACAAGAGCAAACATCAAGTGACCTGCACCGAGTGAGAGGAAGGGACAAGTCAGAGCCCGCAGAGTAGGGCAAATACTTGAATAGTAATTATATTGAAGATACTGAAACAAACAATTAAAGGTTCGTGTTAATGTGATACTTTACATCCATGATGTCCTGAGATTTAGATAGGAACGTTAAAGGATGATAAATCAATGGACTGGGGATACACAATTCACAGCAGTGGCAGAGCTACTGCTGGTGCAACAGGTGCAAAGCACTGGGGGCCACAGCCAGGAAGGGTTCCTCTGCTACGGACATAGAACTTATTTGCCGTTTTTTCTGGAAAAGTGATCTGACATCTACATATACTTTGGCTTTTGTATTGAACACAATGGGTAGAAAGAGAAGTTGCAAAGGGCCCAAGTTATTTTGCACTGGGGCCCTCCACTCACTAGCCCCACTACGGATTCCCAGCATTTCACACACATCCTGTTCATGTTCAGTGTAGCCAGTCCAGGACCTTACCTGAGCCAGGTGACCCCTCAGTGCAGGACCCCAATAGTCTCAGCTGAGCAAATGAATAAGACGTCCAAGTTGTTCCTATAGATCAAATCACCTCCCCTCTCCAGGCATCTGCACCCAGGAATCCCACAGCCCCATAACACCCTCTATTAATAGCATGTGTCTCATTAAGCAAATCAGGAAATTAACCCATTCTGTGACATAAACTGCAAAACAGGGCAGTGAATACTCCCTGATTTATGGTAACGTCTCTCTAATACCTGCACATAATATTAAGTAAACTCTTTTAGAAACTGAAAAATATCCGGCCTTTAAATTATTCCCTGATATGCATCTATGTGCATTGGGAGCTGCCATTGTCCTTTCCATGTACCTGCTTGGGAGGAGACTTGAATCTGCTACAATGTGAAGACAACGCCATGCAGAGAAAGGGTTATATGGGATGTGACACCTCAAAAGTACTTTACTTCATTTTGTCTGGCTCCCTCTGTATGATCGTTTTCTGGCACAGAGTATAGACCACCCACACCAGTCACTGCAACTGCATGGGATGGGCAGTAGGGGGTGGTAGATGGGATGATGAAGAGGAGGGATGGAAAAGGGGGGGGGGGGGGATATGCGGTGGGGATACGGGCAGGGATTAAGGACTTGGACCGAGGTACCACTCTATATATTGTGTATTTTACTTCCTAAGCTTTAATAACAATCACATATACTATCAGACACATCATAAAATAATATAATTCCTTATGACATTTTTACCATTAGGAAGAAATAATATATATTACTGAGTAGTAAAAGTTAAGGTCCTTTCCCTTCACTTGCGCAAAACTTGACAGCAGCAGTTCCGCCGCCAACCGATAGGTGGCGATGCTGATTTTCGGATACTGCCGCACATTGATATAAGGGATGGATCCAAATTAATTATTTTGCTTTAATAACAGTTATATTTTTTAATAGTGATATACAGTGGATATAAAAAAGTCTACACACCCCTGTTAAAATGTTAGGTTTCTGTGCTGTAAAAAAATGAGACAAAGATAAATCATTTCAGAACTTTTTCCACCTTTAATGTGACCTATAAACTGTACAACTCAATTGAAAAACAAACTGAAATCTTTTAGGTGGAGGGAAGAAAAAAAGAAACATAATGTGGGTGCATAAGTCTGCACACCCTCTTATAACTGTAGCTGTGTTCAGAATTAAGCAATCACATTCAGAATACACCTGCCATCATTTAAAGTGCCTCTGATTAACCCCAAATGAAGTTCAGCTGCTCTAGTTGGTCTTTCCTGAAATGTTCTTAGTCGCATCCCACAGCAAAAGCCATGGTCCACAGAGAGCTTCCAAAGCATCTCATTGTTAAAAGGTATCAGTCAGTAGAAGGGTACAAAAGAATTTCCAAGGCATTAGATATACCATGGAACACAGTGAAGACAGTCATCATCAAGTGGAGAAAATATGGCACAACAGTGACATTACCAAGAACTGGAGCTCCCTCCAAAATTGATGAAAAGACCAGAAGAAAACTGGTCTGGGAGGCTACCAAGAGGCCTACAGCAACATTAAAGGAGCTGCAGGAATATCTGGCAAGTACTGGCTGTGTGGTACATGTGACAACAATCTCCCGTATTCTTCATATGTCTGGGCTATGGGGTAGAGTGGCAAGACGAAAGCCTTTTCTTATGAAGAAAAACATCCAAGCCAGGCTACATTTTGCAAAAACACATCTGAAGTCTCCCAAAAGCATGTGGGAAAAGGTGTTATGGTCTGATGAAACCAAGGTTCAACTTTTTGGCCATAATTCCAAAAGATATGTTTGGCGCAAAAAGAACACTGCACATCACCAGAAGAACACCATACCCACAGTGAAGCATGGTGGTGGCAGCATCATGCTTTGGGGCTGTTTTTCTTCAGCTGGAACTGGGGCCTTAATTTAGATAGAGGGAATTATGATCAGTTCCAAATACCAGTCAATATTGGCACAAAACCTTCAGGCTTCTGCTAGAAAGCGGAACATGAGGAGGAACTTCATCTTTCAGCATGACAACGACCCAAAGCATACATCCAAATCAACAAAGGAATGGCTTCACCAGAAGAAGATTAAAGTTTTGGAATGGCCCAGCCAGAGCCCAGACCTGAATCCGATTGAAAATCTGTGGGGTGATCTGAAGAGGGCTGTGCCCAGGAGATGCCCTCGCAATCTGACAGAGCAAAGAAGAGTGGGCAAATCTTGCCAAGTCAAAATGTGCCATGCTGATAGACTCATACCCAAAAAGACTGAGTGCTGTAATAAAATCAAAAGGTGATTCAACAAAGTATTAGTTTAAGGGTGTGCATACTTATGCAACCATATCATTTTATTTTAATATTTTTTCTTCCCTCTACCTAAAAGATTTCAGTTTGTTTTTCAATTGAGTTGTACAGTTTATAGGTCACATTAAAGGTGGAAAAAGTTCTGAAATGATTTATCTTTGTCTAATTTTTTTACAACACAGAAACCTGACATTTTAACAGGGGTGTGTAGACTTTTTATATCCACTGTAAATGCAGTCAGTTTGCTCAGTTATGTTAGTATACATGTTCCGTGGGTGTCTATTTTTTCCCTTCTAATCCCTTTGTGTCTCTTCTGGGAGAAAAGTGCTAAAGGAATTATTCATATTATTATTAAATGTACAAATTAAAGTGTGGTATGTAGGTCACATTGGCGGACACGTATGAAGCATATACCGGGGTGCGACGGCCCCAGAGCCATATCATTATTTTTTATATTGCAATATTTTCTTCTGTAGTATATATATAAAACATGATCCCTGATAGGCTAGGACATTACACTGTACATCCAGCCCTACAGAGTCTGTGTCTCCATATGCTGCAGAAGGCAGGCCCAAACAGTTTATGCTGTAAAAACAGGTCTTCTAAGCCCTTCTTAATAAAATAAAGTACATAAAAGTAAATAGATACACAGGGATATTATATACCTAGTAACATCCAGTAACCTGCCATGTCCCTTTAAGCTCTTTGCCTTATATACTTGATTAGTCCCGGCTCTCGTTGCTGATGGATTCAGGATTAACTGCTTGTATCCTGGAATTTGTGTTTGTTTTGTGAGCTCTGAGGGGCTTTTAGTGAATTATTTGTTTATCTTATTTTCCTTTGTGTCTCTCAATAAGTAAACAATAAGTAAACATTGCATTGGGTACTGATGGACGTCCATCTGCTCGTTGAGATGTTTGTTATTTTATTTGGATTACAGTCTATTTAGCGCATTCCTGGGTTTAGTTGCTCAGATCCTATTTCAGGGACGGCCTTATACTGAGATTTGGGTCGTCCTGCTTGTGGAAAAATATTGGCATCTCAGTAACGTTCATCAGCAAGAAACTAATAAAATATATTCTCCTGTCCTCTAAGAATACAAAGATGCTGATACAGAGACTTGGTAACTAATTTAAATAGACAATAAAGTCTATTACCTGGCTCCACGTACCATTGTGATGTACTTTATGCCAAGGCATTTAGGCCCAAGCCTAGGCAACCCACTTTCAGGTTGCCTTCGTTATGAGTCAGTTGCAGAGCTAGTGAATGGAGGCCCCCACCGGTGCCAACTCATTATATATATATATATATATATATATACTAGAAATGACGGGAATAAAATTTTAAGCGTGGCAATGCTGTTTGCCACACAGTGTGAGCACCTTCAGCACTCCTCTGCATCCTCCCTTGTGTCATTCGCCCCATCTCCCTCCTTTGTGTCTCATTTCCCCCTCCCTTGTGTCTCCTTCTCCTCCTCCTCTCCCTCCCTTGTCTCTCCTTTTTCACCCACCTTTCCCTCTCTTGTATCTCCTTTTTTCCCCACCTCTCCCTCCTTTGTGTCTCTTGTTTCCCCACCTCTCCCTCCCTTGTGTCTCATTCGCCCCATCTCCCTCCTTTGTGTCTCATTTCCCCCTCCCTTGTGTTTCCTTTTCCTCCTCCTCTCCCTCCCTTGTGTCTCCTTTTTTCACCCACCTTTCCCTCCCTTGTATCTCCTTTTTTCCCCACCTCTCCCTCCTTTGTGTCTCTTGTTTCCCCACCTCTCCCTCCCTTGTGTCTACTCCCCCCCCCCCCACAACATACGAGTTGTTGATAACGCTTGCGGGCTCGTTGTACTCAGCAGCGAGATCCAGGTGGATTGTTCGCGGCTGGTGCAAAGGGGAAAATGGGCAACCGCCTCCCAAAATTAATGCACTGACTTAACCCCCCCATCACTTACTTAATTGTATAATTTATATAATAAAAAAATGTTTTATCATGTTCAATATTCAGTTTTTTTAATAGCTGCTGCTGTCACTTTAAGTTTCAAAAGCCTCTGTGCTGCTGTTAAACACACTAACTTATCACATCTAGCCCCCTGCTGGTGACTTGCCTAGTCATACAGATCAGGGTCTATAACCAACAAGTTTTTTTAGGTACGGTTTTGGCCAGCAACTGCGACCCTCGCAAACTTTATGTCGTAATGCAAACAAAATACGAGACACGTTACGACCCATTTCGACCTCGCAAAAAACGGCTGCAACACGCGCACATCAAAACATGAAAAATCCAACAAATACACACAACAAATACATAAAAAGCTTACTTACATCAAGAGGGAGCATCCAGGTCATCGAAAACTAAAGTTACACCCCAATTTAACTGAAATTAAAGCAGTTTAGACACAAAAAAATTCTCTAAGCGAGAGAAAAAATGGGCGCCGGAAAAAAACGAAAACGAGGCAACAGCAGTCTAAAGATGCAAAACACCACCAAACACCTACGTATTTGCCGAAAAACACCTACGAGATTACAAAACAAGGACGCAACCCGCGCAACCCCAAAAACATTACAAACACAACAAATACAAACAACAAACACATAAAAAGCTTACCTTTAGCAAGGGGGTGCACCGAGGACCTCTGCAAGTGAAGTTACACCTCCATTTAAGTACAAATTTCGGAGTTTAAAGACCCGAAAATCACCTAAGCAAGAGAAAAAATGGCCGCCGAACAAAACGAAAACGAGGCTAAAGGTCCCTAAACACGCAAAACACCACCAAACAGCTACGGATATTCCGAAAAAGCCCAGCAAACCGCTACGGATATTCCAAAGAACTTGCACTACATAGAAAAGGAACAACGCTAAAACAGCCACATTATATACACCAAACACCCTTAGCTCACTTACAATTTCATTGCCGTCATTTTTTGCAATTCGCTAGTTATATTATAAATATATGTAGTGGACCCTCGGTATTCGACTACCTCAGAACTTGTCTTTTTCAGGGCTCTTTATGTCTGAATGAGAAAAAATTGGTACAGAACTTGACGAATCCTTGGTACTCGTTGGACTAGTGCCACCACGCATCCTGTCTCACCAGGCAGTTAAAGAAAGTACTGTGGAGTAGTGTAGCTAACAAGAGCCCAAGAGCAGTCTGTGCCTACAAGAAGGAAGGTGCAGCCTGTGCTTACAAAAAATAAAGTGCAGCCTGTGCTTACGTCGTGATACCACTCAGCAGAAAAATAATGAAAACCTCCATAGACCAAAGAAAAGAGATAATAGCCAAGTACGAGCACGGTAGCTGTGTGTGTGATCTCGCCAGCGGCGGCTGGTGACTTTCCAACCTTGACTCCACCCAACAGTATAAACCCCTCACATGTATAGACCCTGCCCAGTGACACAGTCTCCACCCACAAAAGTGATCCCATAGAGAGAGACAGAGATAGAGATGGTGGGGAGGGGCCGCGCGTAGAGGCATAGAGAGAGAGAGGAAGGGATAGAGAGAGAGAGAGGAAGGGATAGAGAGAGAGAGAGGAAGGGATAGAGAGAGAGGGAGATAGAAAGTTAAAGAGATAGATTCTATGGTGTCCCGTGAAAACAGCACGCGCCAAAAGCGCACCGTCAACAGCTCCCCGACCTACAGATAAGGTGGCCATGGGGGTGTTAGGGTTACAGGTTTTAGGGTTAGGCTTAGGGGGGCTTAGGGTTAGGGTGAGAGGGGTTAGGCTTAGGGGGTCTTAGGGTTAGAGGGGTTAGTTCTGTGTGTCTGGCACTGTGTTGGTTAATACAGGGAGCCTAGCAGTGTAGTGGTAATGATGTGTCTGGCAGTGCAGAGGTTACCGGTCAGTGGGGGAGTGTTGGTTCCTTCTCTTGTACCCTTGGTGCACTTGACTCGCTCGCAGGGCCTTGATCTCATCATGGTGATCTCAAATCATTGGGCTAGAGGTGAGCACAACGCTGACACAATGTGTACTGGTACCATGATGGGAGCGGTACCAGAGCTCTGTGTGAGAAAAGTCAGACGTATCACAGTGCTGTGTGTGAGGGGGGGATGGTATAAGAGGGTTGTATATCTGAATAGGGAAATGTAAGGGCTTTATGTGTACAAGATAGGCAGTACAGCACCACTGAGGGTGGCACGTCTTTCGTACCCTGGGGACCAGCGTGTCCCTCTTTGTCCCTCACTCCTTCTACACCTTTACTCCATCAATACCCCCCCACCCCCGCTTATCTCCATACCTCTCAATCTATCACTCTAAGCCTAGGTACAATACAAGCAGATACTATGATAGCAGCAAATATACTGAGAGACTAAAACTGCATAAATAAATATTTTGTTAAATGAGCAAATAGATTAATTAAACAAGCAGAGACTAAACAGCACGTGGGAGGAACATCTTGCACCTGCAGAAGGACAGGGTGATAATTCATCAACAACAGACCCAAACAACAAAGTTGCCCCCCCAGTTGGTTCTGCATGACTCAGTACTGTTTTGTTTTCCCCTCCATTTTAAACATTATTATCTTTAACAAATGGATTTGAATAAATCTATGTGTTTGTAAAAAATATTTAAAAAATATTTATTCAGTTTATAGGCTGCCTTTACATAATTAATATTAAGTTGCAAAAACATATTTGTGTAGTTATTAGCATATATTTTTAATTCTGCTCCTTCACACACACACATATATATATATATATACACACCAGTGGCGGCTGGTGACTTTCCAAGACCTGTTCCCTCCCCCTTATAGGCTCCACCTATTTGTATGGACTCCACCCATGATGTAATTTTGACACAATATGCCCGCCCAATGATCTTATACTGGCTCCACCCATTGAAATAGACTCCACCCACAGTTTTTTCCCCCTGTTGATAAATTCAAGATTCTTAGGACTCTGACGAATAATAACATTCAAATCTGTCTTCCATTTCAGCAACACAATGACACTCACCATCACTTGGTTCTCCTTCTCAGGGTCTCTTGAAGTGTAGTCATTGAACATCCAGTCCAAAAATGTCTGCAGCCGCAGAGTGCTTGGACCTGGGTGCAATCTAAAACAAGCAAACAAATCAGAGCATGCAAGGCATCATCCCTTCCACCACCACTGTCCCCTTTATCACCTTGATAGGTACCTAATATCCATCACTATACCCTGCTGGTCTATATAGGGCCCCAGGGTACCTAAAAAGCCTTAATACCATGCGGGTCTCTATAGGCCCAAACAGTACCTAAAAACCCACATTATACCAGGCACGTCTATATAGGCCCAACCCAAACCTAAAAATCCACATCATACCATGGATGTCTATATAGGCCCAAACAGTATCTAAAAACCCACATTATACCATGAAGTCTATAAAGGCCCAAACCATACCTAAAAACCCACCTTATACCATGGATGTCTATATAGGCCCAAACAGTATCTAAAAACCCAAATTATACCATGCAAGCCTATACAGGCCCAAACAGTACCTAAAAACCCACATTATACCATGCTGGTCTATATAGACCCAAACAGTACCTAAAACCCCACATTATACCATGCAAGTCTATACAGGCCCAAACAGTACCTAAAAACCCACATTATACCATGCTGGTCTATATAGACCCAAACAGTACCTAAAAACCCACATTATACCATGCTGGTCTGTATAGACACAAACAGTACCTAAAAACCCACATTACACCAAGCGGGGCTATATAGGCCCCAACCAAACCTAAAAAACACACATTACACCAAGCGGGACTATATAAGCCCAAATCAGACCTTAAAAACCTTAAAATACAAAGCAGGACTATATATAGGCCCCAACCAGACATTATTAAATCACATTACACCAAGCGGGACTATATAGGCCCAAACCATACCTAAAAAAACTTAAAATACCAAGCGAACTATATAGGCCAAAACCGTACCTAAAAAAACTTAAATTACCAAGCGGGTCTATATAGGCCAAAACTGGACCTTAAAAACGCACATGACACCAAGCAAGACTATATAAGCCCCAACCAGACCTTATTGACCTACATTACACCAAGCAGGACTATATAGGCCAAAACCATACCTAAAAAAACTTACAGTAAATTACCAAGCAGGACTATATAGGCCAAAACTGTACCTAAAAAAACCTTAAAATACCAAGCGGGACGATATAGGCTCCAACCGGCCTTTATAACCTTAAAATACTAAGCGGGACTATATAGGCCAAAACCGTACCTAAAAAGAGCCTCTCCCCCCTCTACCTCTCCTCCCTCTACTTGACTGGAGGCACTCATTGCGAGCATCTCCCCTCCTCTACTTTACAGTCCTTGCGATGAGCGCCTTGGGTGCTCATTGCGATCCTCTCCCCCCTCTACTTTACTTGCCTTGCGATGAGCGCCTTTGGTGCTCATTGTGAGCCTCTCCCCCCTCTACCTCCCCCCCGCCCCTCTACTTGACAGGGGGCGGTCCTTGCGAGCCTCTTCCCCCCTCTACTTTACTGGCCTTGCGATGAGCGCCTTTGGCGCTCATCACGGGCCTTTCAATGAGCACCTTCGACGCTCATTGCGAGCCTCTCCCCCCTCTACTTAATGGGAGGCGCTAATTGCGAGCCTCTCCCTTCTCTACTTGACGGGAGGCACTCCTTGCGAGCTTCTTCCCCCCTCTACTTTACTGGCCTTACAATGAGCGCCTTTGGCGTTCATCACGGGCCTCACAATGAGCGTCTTTGGAGCTCATTGCGAGCCTCTCCCGCCCTCTACCTCTCATCCCTCTACTTGACAGGAGGCGCTCATTGCGAGCCTGCAGCTGCAAAGCTGACAGATAGGAAAATTGATACAATTCCTAGCACAGTGAATGTAGACTCACCCAGGCTGAGCAGGAGAGCGTTACAACACTCTCACTGTAATATGATCTATATCAGCAGTGGAAGACACCAGACAAGGGGGAAGGCACACAAAAGTTAATTTAAAGTAATAGATGCATATTTTTAACAAAATCATCTAAAAGAAAACATGAAAGCTGATATACAGATATAATAAAATGTTATCCTTAATATAAACTTAAATAACAATTTTAAAGTGATTGATAATTTTGAGGGGGGGGGGGGCGCTTTCCCATTTGCACCTATGCACCAGCTGCCCCTGATAAACACACACACATTATATATATCTTACATGTACAATAAGAGTATATACCCTTCCCTTATAAATACATATGGACATAGAGAGAGAGACTAAGACACAGGACCCCTTCTGGATCGCTATCTTGTAATGGGGAAGGGGCTTGTTACCTGAATGAAGCTGTGAGCTTCATGAAGGGTCACCCAAGATGGGCAGGTCATTTTAAAGAGGTCAGACAAAATGAAGTCCACTGGAGTAGGACCTGGCAACCCACTCCAGTGTCTTTGACATGAAAACCATATGGATAAGCACAACCAGAAACACAGACAGATGTACCTGGTGTGCTGCATCCATGTGGTCACTGAGAGTCAGACACAACTAAAGGACAGAACAACAACAGCAAGACACAGAGAGGGATATGGACTCAACTGACCTCTGCAGCTGCTTCTGTCTGGTATAGGCCGGGGTGATGACAGATAGCTTTGTGTATGGAGCAGGGTAATCAGAATCAAGAAGACCAACAGAGTACTGAGAAAACGGAAGCTTTACACGCAGCTCCCTCTATCTGCATGCACTGTGAGCTGGGAGTTGTTTTTTTTTCTTTAATAAACTTTATTGAGATTGCACCAATGTATTAATTTACGGGACTTTTCCCTCCCTGCCATTCTGATTGGATGACGCTGCATTTCACAGACAGGCTCAGCTCTATCAGTTAGAGCACAGTTTGGTTATAGACCCTGATCTGTATGACTAGGCAAGTCACCAGCAGGGGGCTAGATGTGATAAGTTAGTGTGTTTAACTACAGCACAGAGGGTTTTGAAACTTAAAGTGACAGCAGCAGCTATTAAAAAAACTGAATATTGAACATGATAAAACATTTTTCCATTTTTTTATTATATATATATTATACAATTAAGTAAGTGATGGGGGGATTAAGTCAGTGTATTAATTTTGGGAGGCGGTTGCCCATTTTCCCCTATGCACTAGCCGTGGACAAGCCACCTCGATCTCGCTGCTGAGTACAACATGCCTAGAACAAAGATCTCTCTAAAAATGAGAAATAAGGAAGCTATTAAAGGAGCCACATGTGGCTAGAGGTCACATACATTTGAGGAAGTGGAGAAATTGCTGTACATTTAATGAAAAACAGTTAGTGGTTGATAGTTTTTCTGAGGAAATAATTGTGAGAAAAGTGAGAAAGCAAAACAACACCATGCTGATCTAGTAAAAGACAAACCTGCAACAAGTGGTGAGAGCAGTGATGTATTTAAAGCCAGTCATGGTTGGTTTGATGCTTTTAAAAAGAGAAGTGGCATTCACATCATGGTGAGGCATAGACAGACAGCCAGTGCCAATGAATAGCTGCTGAAACCTTTGTCAGGGAGTTTAGGGACTATGTAGATATTGAGGCTGGTTTATTTTGGAAGAAAATTATGCTGTAATTGAGCTAAAATGATGCAGTGCAAATCCCTTATTGCTTATGCAAGGATTTTGGACTAATACTACTACCTACTACTGACTTTTATACCTTGACCACAAAAGGAGCCACTAGCCCTGAGTTGAATGATTCTTCTGGGCCCTGGTGTGAGGAAGAGTCTAGTATTACCTACCAGTAAGTATCCTGTGGGTCCACATCCTGTTTGCAAAAACCAGCGGTTATATTCTGTAACCAATTGAGGAGTTCTTGTAGTCTCACCTACCTAAATTCTCAGAATAAACAGACTGAATCCATCAAGGTCTAAAGCAACAGTCAACATACTATTTGTCCATGCAGCATGATAGCTTAGATACTTAAAACGTTTCCCTCAAAACTTCATGTGCCATTTCTCCTTGTACTTGCTCTGCTTCCAAAAAATATTGCTCCTTCCAGAGTCAAAACTACATGATACTTGTTTCACATTATCCTGTGCCAGGCTTCCCAATAACACAAGAAGGAGCTAGATGAGCATCATTAACCTATCCTTACATTTCAGGTGGGAGCCTCAATTGGTTGTCAACCAAAATAATGTAGAAGATTCCGAAACCGGTCAATTCTCTTCCATAAGAATACTGTCTTCTGCCCAGCTTTTCTTTGCAGAAACCTTAAATATGTCAGCCACCAGTATCCATACCAATCTTTTTGCACTTGTGTTGTAGATAGTTTTTAAGTGAAGGAGATCTTGAGTGTTCAAGAACTCCCCTCAATACTTCATGCATGGAAAGGTTTACAGCCCTGAGGTGAGGTGCTAGTGAGTCGCTCAAGATATCAAGAAGGCTTATGCCACTCATAAGAAAGATACTATTTGGACTTGATGCATGATCACAAGGTCAAATTAGAGTTCCCAAATACACTTCCCAAATACACAAGTATGAACCAATCTAAGTGATGTCCCTTAAGTTGGAATAACAACTTGTAACTATAGATGCAAGAACATGTTTCCAGACATGTAAATGCCCCTCTCTCACACAATCTTCACCAAAGTTTTATGGATGTCTCCAGGATCCAGCTTTATGACCTTTTCCCTGCCTAATTATCCTGCTTCAACACATTTTCGGTCATTTGCAAATACCAATGAATTGTTTTGACTATTTTTCTATAAAATATTTTGACATGGACTGTACCTCCAAATCCATGATGACTTGATATCATCATTGTCTTTGTAAGAGCTTCTCCACAATTAGTCAGACTTGCCGGCCTGTATATCCATGGCAAGCTCATTATTCTATGAGTGGCTCCACATTGGCTTATGCCCAAACCTCTACAGTATGCAGCAAAATAACACAAAAATAACACTGTGGCCTTTACAGAAGTCATTTTCTTGAGCATTCTTGGATGCCTTCCATCTGGACACAGGTTTATTTACTTTCATTTTATCAAGTCAGTCTTGGAACTTGTCCTAAATAAACCATTTTTGCTGCCTTGACTCTAACTCTGGAACTTCCTTTGCGCACACGAGAAAATAATTTACTTAAAACATCTGCCCTTTTATAATCTACATCTCTTGTTCCATTATTTTCTTTTTTTCTATTTATTGACTTGAGAAAAAGTTTAATTGTAATCTTTCCTGGTTATTTTAGTTTCCTTAATTGCTCCTTTAGAATATTTTGTTACATCTCTTGCGTATGTTGGAAGAAGGCCCAGTCTTGTCCTTCCCGTCTAATATTTAGATCTAATTTATCTAATTGATCAACATAATCATTGTTTAATTATAGAACTCCTAATATAATGGGACATAAGCTGTAGAAAAAAATTATAGCGAATCATGAAAGAGAAGGAAAAGAATATGTGGAAATAGAGGAGATAAGAGAGCTTGGCTATGAGAGAACCGTTGGGTGATAATGAAGAGTGGAGTCTAAAGGTCATCTAGCCTGGGCAGGGAATTCTGAATGATGTCATGTGTGTGTGACATCATTAGGGATTCCCTGCTCCATAGGAATCCCTCAAAGGGGAAGGGTGGTGAGGCTGAGGAGGCCCAGAAAACCAGGGGGCATGGGGGCCAGGGTATGAGCCAGGATGTGGGGCCAGGGAGCTTGGCCTACACTACAAAAATAAAAATAAGAATAAAAAAAAAATTGATAGTACTGGGGCCCCTCGGAGGAGGGCTCGTGTGCATCATACAAGTGGTAGCTCCGCCCGTGCCTCCAATATTATATTGCAGAGTTTGTGTCATCAATGAAGAAGTTAAACCCTCCTTTACAGGTGTTTGTAGTTTCAAAAATAGAAATACTAATAAGATCCCCAGACGATCTCAATAACGACATAACCGTTCACTAATCTGTACTGGCTTTGAGGGGGAGGGGGGGGGGGGGGGTTAAAAAGCATGCCCAGATGGTTCAGTCACAATAATGAAAGAAGCTTCTAAATGTAAAAGCCTCAGTAATTATCATAATTCAACCAGCTTGGCATGCTCTTCTTCCTTATCTCACCCAACTAGATAATTAAGAGTCAAACACCAGGATCTTAAAAGGTAACTATTGCCACATAAACATAATATTTAAGGTTGAAAAAAGACTTTCAGTCCATCAAGTTCAACCTTTTAAGATCTCCTCTGATCTGCAATATGCGGATTAACTATTAATTAATTAGTTGTTAATTAATTATCAATCAATTATTTAATTTGTATTTTTATTTTTTATTATTAATTAGTCCAGAGGAAGGCAAATAGAAAACAAAAACAAAAACACAAGCGAGACTTAGCCAATTGTCTCAAAGGGAAATGTAAAAAATTTGGATCAATACTGTCTCCCTAATTATCCATGATAACCCTGAATTCCCTTTTTAATTAGAAATAAATCCAGTCCCCTTTTAAAGTTATCTATCGAATCCGCTGTCACCACCTCCTCTGGTAGAGAATTCCACAGATTACTTTGCAGAACCCTTTTCTTCTTTAAGGTGGTATCTTTTTACTTCTAATCTCAAGGGATGTCCTCTTGTCAGTTGGAAACCTCTTGGCACAAAAAGCTCCCCCGACAAATCTTTATACTGACCCTGGATGTATTTCAAGTGTAATTAATGCTAATTAGCTCTAATTTGTTTTTAATTAACAACCAATTGCAAATGTCTGTATTATAGGTAGTTTTCATTTATAATATAATTGGGACCCTATGACCAGTTACTTTATTGTCTGATCCACTCTGTTAATTTTGAGTCTTGATAATCTATGTCTGCTTCTCCAGCGTGGTATATTGCCACTCCACTGCAAAAATAAATGGCTAATACAATATATAGCAAGCTTTTCGTGTGCTTTAGCAAAGATCTAAAAAAAAGATTTTTGGGTAACAGAGCCTCATTAAGTAACTGTCCAAAAAATCATAGCAACAAATAAATATAGGTGTTGACAGCAGATAAATGGTTTCACTCTCTAAATCATGGAAACATGGGATGCTATTGTTTTCTACTGCTCTTACAGATTGGCAAAGATGGGTAAATAAATAAATATAAATATATATATATATATATATATATATATATATATATATATATATGTATATATATATATATATATATATATATATATATATATATATATATATATATATATATACAGTGACTTGCAAAAGTATTCACCCCCCCTTGACTTTTTAACTCTTTTGTTATATTACAGCCTTAAGTTCAATGTTTTGTTAATCTGAATTTTATGTGATGGATCAGAACACAATAGTCTAAGTTGGTGAAGTGAAATGAGAAAAATATATACATAAAACTATTTTTTAGAAATAGAAAATTGAAAATCGGCATGTGCCTATGTATTCACCCCCTTGTTATAAAGCCCAATTACTCTAGGAAGTCACATAATTAGTGAAATGATGTCCACCTGTGTGCAATCTAAGTGTCACATGATCTGTCATTACATATACACACCTTTTTTGAAAGGGCTCAGAGGCTACAACACCTAAGCAAGAGGCACCACTAACCAAACACTGCCATGAAGACCAAGGAACTCTCCAAACAAGTAAGGGACAATGTTGTTGAGAAGTACAAGTCAGGGTTAGGTTATAAAAACATATCCAAATCTTTGATGATCCCCAGGAGCACCATCAAATCTATCATAAGCAAATGGAAAGAGCATGGCACAAAAGCAAACCTGCCAAGAGACGGCCACCCACCAAAACTCATGGACCGGGCAAGGAGGGCATTAATCAGAGAGGCAGCACAGAGACCTAAGGTAACCCTGGAGGAGCTGCAGAGATCCACAGCAGAGACTGGAGTATCTGTACATAGGACGACAATAAGCCGTACGCTCCATAGAGTTGGGCTTTATGGCAGAGTGGCCAGAAGAAAGCCATTACTCTCAGCAAAAATCAAAATGGCACGTTTTGAGTTTGCGAAAAGGCATGTGGGAGACTCCCAAAATGTATGGAGGAAGGTGCTCTGGTCTGATGAGACTACAATTGAACTTTTCGGCCATCAAAGAAAACGCTATGTCTGGGGCAAACCCAACACATCACATCACCCAAAGAACACCATCCTCACAGTGACACATGGTGGTGGCAGCATCATGCTGTGGGGATGTTTTTCAGCAGCTGGGCCTGGGAAACTGGTCAGAGTTGAGGGAAAGATGGATGGTGCTAAATACAGGAATATTCTTGGGCAAAACCTGTACCACTCTGTGCGTGATTTGAGGCTAGGACGGAGGTTCACCTTCCAGCAGGACAATGACCCCAAACACACTGCTAAAGCAACACTTGGGGGGTTTAAGGGGAAACATGTAAATGTGTTGGAATGGCCGAGTCACAGCCCAGACCTCAATCCAATAGAAAATCTGTGGTCAGACTTAAAGATTGCTGCTCACAAGCGCAAACCATCCAACTTGAAGGAGCTGGAACAGTTTTGCAAGGAGGAATGGGCAAGCTCATAGAGACTTATCCAAAGCGACTTGGAGCTGTGCTTTCCGCAAAAGGTGGCTTTACAAAGCACATTGACGCAATGGTGAATCTACAGGTGAGCGTGATCACATGGGATGGTGAATCTACAGGTCAGCGTGATCACATAGGATGGGGAATCTACAGGTGAGCATGATCACATGGGATGGTGACTCTATAGGTGAGATTGAGTACATTGGAAGTTGACCCTGCTGGTGATATTGAGCACATGACTCTACAGGTGAGATTGAGCACATGGGACTCTACGGTGATGGCAGCTGACCAGGCACTAGCAAGACCCCATAGCTGCAGCCCCCTCTTCCTCTGCTCTAGATAGACATACACGATGGTCGGCATGTGCACATTACATGCTCGGTGCTCAGACAGTTTTTATGATGACTTTCCCAATTGCTTTCTCTGGGGATGATATTTCCAGCTGTTCCTCGCATCTGTATCCCATCACGGCTTAGATGTTGAACATAAACACTGCATGGGTCGGGTCAATGTACTTAACAGGTGAACTAGACAGCAGTGGAGTTTGTTTTTAATTACCATTCAAGTAAAACCTTCCTTAAAACAGTAAAGGATAGGCATAGACTGAGTAAATACTGTATGAGCGTGTAATAGCACACGCAACATGTCACAGCGGCATACTCTGATGTGTTCAACCCATAATAAGAAGAGTGAGCATTTGAGTACTGGGGTCCTAGGAAGGAAGATCGGGGGCCTGTTCAATCTCAGTATAGACACATTGATTGGTTGGTCTTGTGTCTTTCCCATAGGTGGGCATTTCTTCACCCTATCAATTAGATTGTCAGCTTGATGTATCAATGAATTGACTAGGTGAAGATGTCCTAGTGTATATAGTTTCAGTCTATATATATATGGCACATAGGTTTTGTATTAGATGCCATGGAGGTCCTCTAAGGACCTCCATGGCATTGGGTTCAGTGTAAGGGCCAGGAAGGTACTTGCAAGACCTCCATGGCTAGGTTAATTATTGAGTGCTACAGCTGTCGATAAGAGACCCCCATTGGTAGGGGTTAATTTTTTTGTGCCACTGAGCTAAGATTTAGGGGGATCAGGGTAGGCAGGGGAGGGAATCCCAGGGGTTCCCTTCAGCTCGTGGGAGGAGGGAATACCCAAGATTTCAGGGGCTCATAGGGGGTGATCGGCAGTGAGGTCATAAGCTACCTACCGTGCTGCAGTCCATAGGGTCACAGAGAGTCAGACAGGACTGAACAACTAAACAACAACACCGACTAACTGTAGTGTTGGGGCAGCACTGCTACAGAGGTTACTGAGCTGAGAGCTAGCGGGCAACATGAGAGCAGGCTGGCAATGGGCTCACTCGTTTATTGTAAGGTTTGTGGAGGGTGCGATTGGCGTCGGTGCGTAAATAGAGCAAAGTAATGTCCTACAGATGAGAGAGATAGTTTGCGCAGTTACGTATGCAATTAGCATTGGGCCTTATCTCTTGGTTTTTAATCCATGTTTTTGTTTAAAGTTCATTCCTCGCCCCATGGTGCAGTGCATTGACATTGAGCACGGATAGCTCAGCTAGAATGAGTTACCCACAGAGAGCTCATCATTGCTGAGATAATATCTACCTTTTTCATAGACTTCAGAACCAGAATTTGCAATAGTGAGTGGTTTTCTCTGACTGTTGATAAAGTTTAATGGGCGCAGATGGGATGAGCGTTGGCGTGACTGGATGTGGAGCTCCTTTAACACTTTTATTATTACTAGTAGTAGTTCTTTTTTATTTATAAAGCACCAACACTTGGGATTTTCCATAATCAATCACATATAATAGTTGTCAAACAATGCGAGGGACGCAGTTCGGGCCGCAAATGCGAACCCTCACAAAGCAAGGGGCCGCATTTTCGGAGGTGGAGGCTCTAAGTCGCCTTAAACGCAGTTACAAACACCCACAAAAGCGGGACTTTAAAAAAAAAATCTAACACGCAATGACTAAATACGGACTTACACAAAAAAATACAAGAAGCGGGACTTAGAAAAAAAAAAAAGTGGACACAAAAAAATACGAATTTGCAAAAATACAACCTTAACGACCCAACGGCGCACATCGTAAAACATAAAAAAAACACAGCGAGGGGGGGGGGGGCACCCAGGGCGTCTGGCGGTCAGGTTACACCTCAATTTAAGTCCAATTTAATGAGTTTAGACACTTGAAAATCCCCTAAGCAAAAGGAAAAATGTCAGCCGAAAAAAAAAGGAAACCGAGGCTTCACGACCTCTAAAGCCGCAAAACACCGCCAAGCACATACGGATTTTACAAAAACCCGTACGAGGTACAACATACACCATTAGCAAAGACGCTAAATCATCCACACACGCGTACCACATACACATTCGCCGCCATTTTACAACACTAACTTACACAATGCGGAAGTACACAGCTACACTAACGGCTTTCCCTCGCGCACGCAGCCTATTTACACTGCGCACATTGCTGACACTTACACAACAACAGTGCAAACCGACATTGTATGCTGCAGGAACATCAAAACAGATTGTCAGCTCTTCAGCACAATGCTTGCTGCATATATTACTTACAAATAGGTAAAGTATATTAATTTATCATTTCATTAATTATCAAGAAAAAATAGACATACACAAAAAAAAAAAAAAAATGACTGCAATAAACCACAAAGCCCTTCATGGCGCGCCTCACAAGGAGCGCCATAGGACACAAACTACACCAGGGGAGAGACTTGGAATAAGCGCCAAAACCAGATCACTGCGGACCTTACAATAAGCACAAACAAAAAATACAGGCTCACAATGAGCGCCGAAGGATCTCAGATAACCAAAACACTTACTGTCTGTGGCTAACAGCATTACCTGCCTTACAATTTTATTGCCCCGTCATTTTTGACGGGCAAGTCGCTAGTAAGAGTATAAATACCGGGTAATTTCATGAGCAACACACATTCCATAATCCCCCGTGAAGTAACTTTTCCCGTGAAACGCGTAATAAACTGATTCAGGATTTCCTAGACCTGGTTGTTTGTTTGTAGTGACCATTGTAGGGAAGGAGGCAGATGAATACTCCTATCGGGACAACTTGGTAGGCAGGTCAGTGATTTGTTTAACACAAGATGGAGTCAGTAGACATAATATATAGAGCTGAGGGTTTTATTGCACAGGACGGGATCTGTGCGGTTGTTTTATGACCATTCAGATGCCGCTTGTTTCCTTTGTTATTAAATAAACATCTTACAGAGAAAAAAAGCAAAGAAAAAAGCCACTGAAATCCCCGGCGGAGACATAAGGAAGTGATTAATATGGAGGGACACCAAGCTCCGAGCTTTCCATGGGCTCATATGTACATGATCTGTATGTGTGTGCTGTTATCTGTAGAGCTCCATGTAACAGTGTAGCTAACTCCTCTTATACCCAATACACTTCTCTCTTCAGGGATGGATTTTCAAATCATTCTTTATTGCCAGTTAATAACGGACTTTCCTTGTCAGTGATACAATGTAACAAAAACAACATTTTATAACCAAAAATAAAATTCAGCTTAAGACATTCCTGCCTGAGACTACACTGGCCTGTCATAAAACTTGATCTATTAGAAAGACATGTTCTTGCCTCTGCTGGTCCCTGGAGGCATCCATGCTATTTTGGTTAAGGCTGTGTGTGTAAATGGGATCTATACATTTCTGAGGAGCTGGGTTTGCAGTTATTGTTGCATGCTGTCTACTTCCAGCTTACATATTTGCTAATGTTGTCAGTATGTTGCCTTCTTTACGGACATGTGCACTTTTTGTAGCCCTTTAATGGGCCATAAAACTGCAAACCTGTGAAATTCTGTGTTGTTCAAGCTAGAGATCTCTCTTCACATTTTATGAAAGACCAAAGTTTTCTGCACTTAGAGAGATCGGCTATAACTGCTCCTTTTAAAAATGTTGTGAATCTGGCCCAATCCGTTCAGTTTATGCTCCAGGAATATAGCACAATGTCAGCAAAGCACGACCCCCCATCACCCCCACAATGCAGCATGTTAATAGTTCATGATCCGGTGATTGTGTTAAGATACAAACTTATATTTATTTTATGTGTTTATGAAGATGATGCTGCCACCTACAGGTCATTAAAGGCAAAACTAATGAAACCTCACAAATTACTATAAGAGGAAAATCCCTCACTAGATACAGCTGGAGATTAGAGGACGTCAGTATCTAACAAGACTGCAAGAAAAAGAGATCATGATTTGAGGCTGGATGAAAGAAAATGTAGGGTTAATGTGCAGAAGTGGTAGGTAATACGCAGTTAAGGAGTTTAATCATACCTGGGGCAAACATAAGGCTATACTGGGGCTTAATTAGGCCAAGCTATTAGGTAGATAGAATGGGCATACCTTATGGTATGGTTCTTATCTACTGTGACATACAAGGTGTGTATGTGAGTCGCAGACTCTGTGAAGCTCAGTTCTATCAGGAGGACTGAAGGAATTAACATCTCAGCAATGTTAATTAGCTGCACCTATGTGACCATGATTTAAGACTGCTCCTGGAGTACAGTGCACTGGATCAGTTTTGTGTGAGAGAGAGAACTCTGTGTTTCTACCCAGTGTGGGGGACACATTCGCACAGTTACCTGAATTTCTGGTTATTTTTTATTACCGTAGTATGAAACACTTTTAATAAATCTGATATAATGAGACTCTTCTAGGTTTATTGTGTCATACATTTCCTTAGAAAGTCTCCAAAAGAGGGGCTGAAATGGGACTTTTTGGGCTGGTACTCACACTTTGTACCGCCCTTGTCTATGGATGTATGTCCCTGTACTCTGCTCCTGTCCGCTCTCCAGCGGTTCCACGTAGGGATTATATTAGATGGTGGACCAGTTATGGAGTTGTCCCCTCCGAATGTGAATATTGTGGAGTATATAAAAGCTTTTTTGGTTCAGAGTACAGTGTGGATGGTGGGGTCATGTTGGCCAGAAGGTTGTGTCATGGTGCCTTGGGATCGCCTTTGCATCCAGTCATCTCCATGCTGTTGTCCAGGTATCTAGCGCCTCCTGCTTCTCCAGGAGGCGCTAGAAATAAATAGGTTATGAATGGAAGTGAGTTTATTGCACATGGATTGTGAGGACCAGAGGCCACAGAAGAAGGGCGAGGCAGATGGGTTTTGGAAGGTGATGGATATAAGACGGTGTTTCGAGTGTTTCCTTCTTGGGGGCTGTGTGTGGGTGACAGCGAGTTTGGGGTATGTCTCCAGCAGAAAAAGGAATGAGAATGAGAGGGGTGGGACTCAAATATATTGAGCTTTATAAGGAGGAGATGACTGGAGGAAGGAGAGGAGCTCATGGGAGCAAAGAAGAGCAAAGTAGAGAAGGTGAGATGGTCATGTTGTTGGAGACATAGTCTAAATGTCCTAATCGCAATTACATAAGCCCGTAGTGGAGCCCGTAAATATAACTGATATTTAATTGGCTACATTTTGCTACTCGGATTCCATTTGCGAGTTACAGGCTCAAAATCACTATGGTCCCGTAAATGTTACCAGTCACTAAGCCCGTAAATGTTACCAGTGCTAAAGGCACAACATCCTGATTTAATTACAACAATTCAACAAGCCCGCAATTGCCTTTAAACCCGTAAATGGAAAATGTACAAAAAAATGATACGAGTTCTAGATAGGGTTAAAAAGCTGTTTGTAACACTGCAAAAGCAAAGAAACACACACTACTGTACTTAAAAATACTGGGAAAGCAATGCATTAGAATTAATTGCACAACAGTCTCCAGCTCGCAAATCTGCAATAAAAAATACTTTTCTGTGTTATATCGATCCCGGGAATCAAGGAGTTAATACATATCATTTAGCCCGCATGGACTAGAACATTTGATTTTCTGATTTTTATTGATTTCTACATTGCTGGATTCCGGGTCTGATTGCAAATTGGACTTCTAAACACTAATTGATTGTAGTTTAAACTCCATGTTTTACTGATGTCATGATGACGGTCTCATTTACTATTGGCTCTGTCTAAATTGTAACATACGGGCTTGCTAAACTGATCATGATCATGCCCTGAAATGCTACGTACGGGTTCATGGTTTGCGTGATGGGACTGTCAGCCTGTAATTGCGGGCTTGAGTGAATTGAATACATCTGTAACTGCACCAAATTTCTAACCCGCAGACATATGGCCTGTATGAAGGTAATTACGGGCTTGGAGGCCATGATGTGGAGAAACTGAGAAGAGCTTGCCAAAGACGCAGGAGATTTTGAAGAAGAAGAAAGTGTGAGGAAACATAGTAACACAATCTGGGATCTTTCCCCTAAAAGACCCAGAAGCAGTAAGTTTGCATCAATAAATGCAAGAACTGCTCTCAAGGAATGTAAGTGCGCCTCTCACACATGGTATGACAAGTATGATGGTGACCTCCAGAGTCCAGCAGGGCATCAAACTTTAGTTTTTTTTTCTAATTAAAAAAGCTTTCTGACTTTGTCCTGCTTAATAATGTTCTTAGTCAGAAAAAAGATTTTCAAACATATACAGTATGATATTTTTCATTGCACAGCGATTCTTGAAAAAGGAAAATCCGTATTTGATTACAACAATTCAACAAGCCCGCAATTGCCTTAAAACCAGTAAATGGCAAATGTATAAAAAAATGATACGAGTACTAGATAGGACTGGCAAGGGGGTTACACACCTGTCGTAGCCCTGCAAAAGCAAATAAACACAAACTATTGTACTTGTATACTGGTAAAGCAATAAAAAGCATTAGAATTAATTGCACAACAGTCTCACGCTCGCAAATCGGCAGAAAAAAATATTTTATTTTACGTTTTATTTCTGTTTTATATTGATCCCGGGAATCACAGAGTTAATACATATCATATAACCCGCATGGACTAGAACAGTTTCTTTATTTATTTTTATTGATTTCTACATCTCTGGATTGCGAGTACGATAACATATCGTAGTTTGAACTCCATGTTTTACTGATATTATGATGACAGTCTCATTTACTTTTGGCTAAAAAGAAAAAAAATAACTCATATTTTGTTGTGTAACTTACAGAACTCTATAAAAGAACAAAATCTGGCATAAATTATTCAGTTCCTCATCTTGGGGGGGAAATTTAGTATTCTGAATTCTATAATACTTAAAAATAGTAAATATTAAATAAATAGGTAATAATAAATAATTACGTTTCTGATGTTGCAATTTAGAAAAACGCACAAATACATTTTTGTTACAATTTCAATTTATTTCAATTTCAATGGAAAAGCAAAAAAAAAAAAAAAAACAATAGCATTTTCTGTATATTACGGGGGGTTGACACATTCAGATGATCAGCAGAGCAATGATTAGGAGCAGTGGTGTGAGCGATGGTGCCAGGGTGCCCCCAGAGTCAGTCTTGTTTTCCCTGTCCGCACAGAGTTCCTTGCCGTCCCCTATACAGGCCGCGTACGCCATGGCGTGGGGAATATAGTTCTGCTCCTGTACCCCATGCAATAGATGAGCCATGGGACCCTTGGCAAAGATTGCAACGTCCTCCCCAGCGTGAGTCTCCTGAGCCAGGGGCACCGCTGACTGGGCATGGTAATCCGGGTCTTCTGTACAGAGAGAGGGCACAGAGCAGGTACAGTAATAAATACAGAGAGACTAAATAAATACTCTGAGAGATGAATATACCCAGGAATGAATATAATATACTCCAATAAATAAATACTGAGAAATAAACACTCACAAATAAACACATGAGAAATAAATAATCTGAAATAAATATACACAGAAATAAATACTAAGAAATAAATATTCTGAGAAATAAAATAATACAAGATATGCTCATAAATAAATACAGAAACAAATACACTGAGATATAAATAAGTGGGGGAGAGAGAGGTGTGTGATGGGAACAAAAGACTATACATCCCATGATGCTTTGCTGCAGAGGCTGAATCCCCATACACTGATACATTGGCCACCTACAGCCATGTCAGTTTGTCTGTAAGCTGTTGGTCTGTATGAGCATTCTTATCTGTTGTCTGTATGTCTGTCTGTCAATAGATTCAGTCAAAGAGAGGATGTTTTCTTGACATATGAAGGCTCTGGATCTATGGCACAGATAACTCAAGACACTGACTGGGTCCTGTCTGGTGCACATGGCTGCTCCCTAGTTGGCACTAGGTGCCAGGAGCTCACACACTGGCCGGGTCCTGTCTGGTGTTAGTGGCTGCTTCTAGTTGGTATTGTGTGCCAGGAGCTCACACACGAGACCGGGTCCTGTCTGGTGCCCATGGCTGCTCCCTAGTTGGCACTAGGTGCAAGGAGCTCACACACTGACTGGGTCCTGTCTGGTGCCCATGGCCGTTCCTAGTTGGTACTGTGTGCCAGGAGCTCACACGCTGGCCGGGTCCTGTCTGGTGCCCATGGCTGCTCCCTAGTTGGTACTATGTGCTAAGAGCTCACACACTGGCCGAGTCCTGTCTGGTGTTAGTGGCTGCTTCTAGTTGGTATTGTGTGCCAGGAGCTCACACACGAGACCGGGTCCTGTCTGGTGACCATGGCTGCTCCCTAGTTGGTACTGTGTGCCAGGAGCTCACACACGAGTCCGGGTCCTGTCTGGTGCCCATCGCTGCTCCATAGTTGGCACTAGGTGCAAGGAGCTGACACACTGACCGGGTCCTGCCTGGTGCCCATGGCTGCTCCCTAGTTGGCACTAGGTGCAAGGAGCTCACACACTGACCGGGTCCTGCCTGGTGCCCATGGCTGCTCCCTAGTTGGTACTATGTGCTAAGAGCTCACACACTGACCGGGTCCTGTCTGGTGCCCATGGCTGCTCCCTAGTTGGCACTAGGTGCAAGGAGCTCACACACTGGCCAAGTCCTGTCTGGTGCCCATGGCTGCTCCCTAGTTGGTACTATGTGCCAGGAGCTCACACACTGACTGGGTCCTGTCTGGTGCCCATGGCTGCTGCTAGTTGGTACTATGTGCCAGGAGCTCACACACTGGCCGGGTCCTGTCTGGTGCCCATGGCTACTCCCTAGTTCGTACTATGTGCTAAGAGCTCACACACTGACTGGGTCCTGCCTGGTGTTAGAGGCTGCTTCTAGTTGGTATTGTGTGCCAGGAGCTCACACACGAGACCGGGTCCTGTCTGGTGTCCATGGCTGCTCCCTAGTTGGCACTAGGTGCCAGGAGCTCACACACTGGCTAGGTCCTGTCTGGTGCCCATGGCTGCTCCCTAGTTGGTACTATGTTCCAGGAGCTCACACACAAGACCGGGTCCTCGGGTCCTGTCTGGTGTCCATGGCTGCTCCCTAGTTGGCACTAGGTGCCAGGAGCTCACACACTGACCGGGTCCTGTCTGGTGCCCATGGCTGCTCCCTAGTTGGTACTATGTGCTAAGAGCTCACACACTGACTGGGTCCTGCCTGGTGTTAGTGGCTGCTTCTAGTTGGTACTATGTACTAAGAGCTCACACACTGACTGGGTCCTGTCTGGTGTCCATGGCTGCTCCCTAGTTGGCACTAGGTGCCCGGAGCTCACACACTGACCGGGTCCTGTCTGGTGTCCATGGCTGCTCCCTAGTTGGCACTAGGTGCCCAGAGCTCACACACTGTCCGGGTCCTGTCTGGTGCCCATGGCTGCTGCTAGTTGGTACCCTGTGCCAGGAGCTCACACACTGTCCGGGTCCTGTCTGGTGCCCATGGCTGCTGCTAGTTGGTACCAGGTGCCAGGAGCTCACACACGAAATATAAAATACAACACAACAACTAGACCCCCAAGAGGAACCTTCAACCTGCAGATCTGATTTATAGAATATAACAGAATAAATGATCCCCAGATAAATCTCTAGTTTACCCACTCACCTGTGTCTATTCCTGTGATATTCGCCCTTTCACCTCTTTCTAGCTTGAATCCTGGGCCATTCCCATACAAGATGGAGGTGAAGGGTTTGTCATCAATCTCACTGAGGTATGAAGACAACCCTGGAGGAACAAAGACAAGATACACTAACACATGGCCCACACAATGCGTGTACAACTATACAATCTACAAATATGCATCTACAACTAAGCCAAATATGGGCTTAAATGTCCTTTTCGTGTATCCACATTGTCCAGTTATGTCATAGCCCCAAATTCACTAAGCTTCACGAATGCTGTAACGCACCTTGCTGATGGGTGTAGTCCATGTAATGTGGGCAAATTGTCATTATGGCCTCAATGAAAAACTTTAAGCCATTCCAAAGCCCAGAGACACTAACCACTGCTAATGTTGGATTCAAAGTGGTCTCATCAACGTTTTCAGATAAAGTGGGTTCTGAGATAGAGGCCGATCAAAGCAGACGATATCTGGTGTAATAATATCAGTAACTGGCATATTAAAATGAACATACACCTATATTATATCTGTGAGTGGAGGCAACACCATGGCAGGATATTACGGTTATAACAGGTCGGTTTTATTAACCTTTACATATAAAGCAACAACATTTTACGTAGGAGAAAATATATGGAATATGGTAAGTACACGAGACAACAGCACGTAACACATATTGATAGGAGTGGATGAGATGAGCAGGTTGGAGGAGGTGGCCATGTGTCATGGTGAAGATGGAGCTAGCAGGACAGTTTATATCTGTATGGGTTGTAGGTGTGAGAGCTATAGGTGACAGACGTCTTTGCATAGGTGGATTTTTAAAGACTTAAAATGTGAACCCCTTGTCATGGGGAAAGGGCTTGTGTACCTCAATGAAGCTGTGAGTTAAACCACGTACAGTGTGTGAATACAGGTGAGGCAATTAGAGGCTCCATTGCCTGTCAAATACTCCTGACCTGTCTGGGGAGCCTTGAGGCGAGGTTTGGGAACCAGTGATGGAGAGAAACCCAAGATGGGCAGGTCATAGCAGAGAGGTCAGACAAATTGCAGCCCACTGGAGAAGGAACTGGCAACCAACTCCAGTATCTTTGCCAAGATAACCTTATGGATCAGCACAACCAGAGACATAACAATAGATATGCCTGGAATGGTGCATTCCACAGGGTCATGGAATGTTGGACACTACTGAACAACTAAACAACAATACACTCTGAAAGTGAGGAGAACCTGCAAGAGTAAGGTATGGAGTTCCAAGGACAGGAACAACATGAGAGAAATACTGTAGATGGGAGCAGGATAAGGTAAATACAGAAGAGATAATGAGCAGAATGACGGGGCCGGTCAGGGTATATTTGGAAATGACAGCAGCGGTGAAACCTTTTTGTTTTAAGGTCACGATTTTGAATTTTATTATCTATAGCAGGGGTGGGAAACCTTTTTTATGCCATGAGCCATTTGGATATTTATAACATCATTCGTGGGCCATTCAAAATTATCAACTTAAAAATTAGCCTGCTTTATTTGGACAAAAATGTAATTAACTCACCACTAATTAGATGGCTAGAACAGCTTCTCTTAGGTGTGATGTTAGCTGGTAATGATGATGTTGCTACTCACAGCTGCTTTTCCAGGTTTGCCTCGGTCAGTCTGGAGCGTTGGTCAGTTTTTTTAAGATCTGCAGTAAGTTGTTCCTCACACGGACGCATATATCTTACAATAATTGCTGCTTGTGTAATGTTTATAGCACTCAAGCAGTGAGACGTTGTTGTCCTTGGCTTTCAGCTCATTATCACTTTGCAGTTGAATGATTTCATGTTGTAGGTTATCAGGCACATTAGCTGGTTCCACATTGAACGGTGTAGCAAAGATGTTCAATTTCATTAAATTACTTTTCACTTCCTTGAGTCTTTCATTAAACGCCTCAATTAGTTCACCCACATATTTAAGCATTGTAGAAGGCTTTTGACCATCTAGAGAGGGGAATTCCACTGTGTTATTCCTTTCGAATCGCACTTTCCACAGCCTTAATTTAGCTTCAAATGATTTCACTTTTGAAAGCAGGGAGCAGAGAAGCTGGTTGGGGCCCTGAATCTTGACGTTCAGGTCTGAGAGGTACTTGGTAATGTCCACCATGAACGCTAGCTCGCACAGCCACTTGCTATCATTGAGTTCCAACAGGTTTCGCCTTCATCTGCATGAACTGCTTGACTTCCCGCAGTTCGTAAAACCTCATGAGCATGTTCCCGCAACTCAGTGATAAACAATGTCCCCGTACTCAGAGTCAAGATCATTCAGTAACTCCTTAAAATGGCGGCTGTTAAGCCCTCTGCTTTTGACAACATTTATACATGACACTATTGTTGAGCCGCAGGTGGCAAATATCTAAATCACTTGGATCAAGACTGAGACGATGCGGTTCTTTCTTGACAAATGCTATTAACCCTTTTTGCGAGCCAAACATGTCTGGACCTACATCTGTAGTAAGGCCACTTAACTTTTCAAATGTTAGCTCAAGTTTTTTCATTGATAAAAACAAGTCTCCCAAACAAGTCCTCACGTCTTGTACTACCATCATGGCTTCCATTGACATCAGTTCCTCTCGCGTGACAATCTGTGCAATTATCCCACAAACAAAAATGGACAGTTGGGCAGTATTTGTCATGTCCGTTGTCTCGTCACAAGCCAGAGAGAATAATTGGAGACCTCCTGCAGAAGCCATCAGTTTTTTTTTCAATATCTTGTGATAAAACAGTAATCCGATCTGAGACGATTCTCCAAGACAAATCAACACTCTGAGACAATGTTACTTTGTCTGGTGCTAACTACTCGGCAGCAGCCACCATGGACTCACAAACTCTACGTGAGGCCTCAGCTTCGATCACTACATAACGTTGTCTTTGTCACAACAAGGCCTTGTGAAAGTGGATTCCAAACTCGCATTTATCCTCCCAATTCATTGAGTTTAGCATCTTGTGAGCTGTAATGACTCTCCTGATTGGCTTTTTCAATACTGCATAGCATTGTCACAAACTAGACACAGATTTACCTTTGATTTCAACAAAAAAATGATAATTTGCCCATTTCTCTTGGAAAGATCGACACTCTGCATCAACTTTCCTTTTCGTTGTAGTCACCATTTGTAGGATGTCACGCCACTTAACTATCCAGTGTGTGTTAACACTTTTGCAACATGTACACCCCCAGCTACCTGCCCTCTGGGTCATTACAATACAGGGCAGCCGACGAGAAGTCTGTCACGTCACGTGCTAGTATGTCTGTCCCATAATGGATGTTCCTTGCTTGTCCCTCAAAATGTATATTATTATTATGCTTCACTTGATATAAATTTATGTTGCTGTGAATAAAACTATATATTTATTGAATTTCGATTCCCACCTGCGGTTGCCTTGGCAGGGCAAGATCACATTATTTAGTGGGCCTTATACAACCCACGGATCGGACGTTCCCCACCCATGCTCTATCGTATGGAGAGCCAATGGAGGTGCATTGGAGGAAGAGTATGGTGGATGTGTCTTATATAGACTTTGTGATGAACTGACGAGGACAAGGTAGTTGAAAGCCAATTTGATTTTATGTGGCACAACATTATTCAATTTCCAATTAATTCTTCATTGTATGTTTCTATTTTTTTTTAAGTAGTTGTTTGCAGTAATTGTTTATGTTTTTCCCTTTTTAATTAAGTTTTCCTAAACCATCCATAAACCATCTTTGTGCAGATCTTATATATTATACAAATAAAGGCCACAGAACATTGTCAGCACTCCATGAACTATTTTATGACTGCGCTCCTGTGGAGTTGATTAGCAGTTTATTATCTGCAGAATAACGAGGAAGAGGAAGATTTCCTTCACAGTGTGATGATTTGTATCAACAAGGTTTGTTTCTGGAAAATATGTTCAGTAAAAAAGACCCAATAACGCCCTAATTTATGTATTTTATTTTCACTTATTGTATGGTTTACATTTATGTGAATGTACAAATCATGGGTGGAGCTATGGCCAGAGCAGGTGGTGCAATGCACCGGGACCCTCCTCTGGGGGACCCCCCAGTGCAGGCTAATTTTTATTTTTTACTAAATGATTTTTTAAATTACTTTAGTGACATCATTTTGGATTCCCTGCAAGTGGGAAAAGACACCTCAGCGATGAAGTTATAGGAAGCCCTCAAGAAGGAGGGGAGCAGTAAGGCGTTGGAAGCCAAGGGGAGCCCTGGGGGGGGGGGGGGGGGACCCTACATCTTACAAAAACTAAAAAAAAATGTAATATATCAGAGTCCTCCATTCCCTAACTTTGCCACTGGTGCTAATACTTTACATATATATTTATTAAAGTACTACTGTGGATATTTAAATGGGGGCTGCCATTTTAAATCTACTTATTTCAATTTGAAGCCTTCCTATTTGATATTTTGTGCCAGGGGCTATAGATTCTCCTCGGGTTTCTTTTCGAGAAGGCTGAGTCATTTTAAAGGGGAGTTTGGGCAAACAGAAAGAGGGACATGGAAGTGGAAGGATTTCTCTACCAGTTACTGAATGTTATTATACACTGTTAATTATAATATGGGTATTAGTGGTTTTAATATAATTATTGAGTTGTGCACTTTTCTCTCTGTGCGGCACAGTTTGCTAATTACTGGCACAGTGCGCTCGATTAGTTTCCGGCAGAGTACTCAGTTATATGATCTGAAACACAACACATGGCAAGTAGGATCTTTCCTGATCGCTGGCCGCAAGCACTAGGTGGTGGAGCAGAGATGTCAGTGAATTTCTAGGCAGTGTAGAGCTCATAATCTGCAAGTACCCTAAACCCTAACCCTAACACCCCACCCCTGACCCCTAATCCTAACACCTAACCCTAACACCTAACCCCTAACCTCTAAACCTAACACCTAACCATAAACATAACACCTAACCCCTAACACGTAACCCCTAAACCTAACGTCTAACACTTGATCCTAAGAAATTCACTGAAAAAGCATCCCCAACACCTAGTGGCCAATGGCTGCCGCTGACAACAGGAAAGGTCCAGCACATCTTTTTTGGCCATCACTAAACTCTAATTTGTAAATGTTACCAACTAGTATACTGTGTAAGGCAGGAATTGCATAGTCTAGAAAACACTCAGTACAATATATGGCTGTTTTTTAATGCTCTTGAAATAGAAGTATTAAACTGTAATGGGACAGGACCACACTCCAGTTCCAACTATGGAGACTTACTGGTGGTAGTAGAAGACTTATCCCCCAAGAACGCTTACCAAATATAGAGTTTCCTCGAGGAGGGTAGCCTCCATGCGTGAATACATGGGAGTGGTCAGCAGTCACTACAGTGAGAGTGTCCTTCTCTGAGGTCAGTTCCCCAGCAAACCCTATGGCTCTGTCAAACTCCACCGCTTCATGCAATGCGTAACTGGCCTTCCCAGCGTGGTGACCATGGTCTATACGGCCCCCTGCAAAAAGAGCACAAAGAGAGAAAGTCTAAATGTGGTGAGTGGGAGAAGGTAGGCCCATAGGAGGATCTCTCTCTCCGACTATTGGCAGGGGGAAGACTTGAGTACCTTCTACAAGCAGAGCAAATCCTTTTGGGTTCTTCTTGAGCAACCTAATAGATACTTGTACCATCTCCGACAGGGATGGGTCAGTGGAGTTACTCCTGTCCAGTTCATAATCTAGATCGCCTGGCTCAAACAGACCTGTGAAGGCAAAAGCATGGAGTAGTATAAACAGAAAGGTAAATGTAACCTTTCACTGGCCAATGGAAAGGTTAAAGGAAGGTTAGCTCCCATCATTAAACTTATCACATATCATAGTTGTCAAAATACGAGACGTCGTAATTTTTTGCGTGGTGCGTACAACTTATGCGATGAGCGCCAAAGGCGCTCATCGCTTTGCGAGCCTCACGTTGAGAGTCGACCCGTTAATTCACAGCACTTAGGTGATGAGCACCAAAGGCTCTCATCGGCTGCGAGCCTCGCGTAGTGAGGCGAGCCGTTAAGGCACTAAAACTCGCAGCACAAAGGCGATGAGAGCCAAAGGCGCTCATTGCCTGCGAGACTCGCGAAGCGAGCAGTGAAGGCAATGAAACACACGGCAAGCAGTTGACCAACGCAGGACTTCTAAAAAAAAAATTACGAAACGCTGGACTTAGAAAACAATAGTTACGAGATGGAAAAATACGAAGTTAACGGGCAAACCGCGCAAAGCAAAAAACACTAAAAACACACAAAATACAAAAAAAAAATACAACAAAAAAATCACACACAGCACGGGGGAACAGCCAGAACGTCCGGGAGTCAGGTGGAACTCAAATTTAAGTCAATTTGGCCGAGTTTCAGCACTCGAAAATCGCCTAAGCGAGAAAAAAAATGGGCTCCCCAAAAAATTAAAACGAGTCTACACGACCCCGGACCGCGCAAAACAACGCCAACCACGTAGCACTTTCATACAGGAACGTACAAGGTACAAAATACTCTATGACAAATGACAGAAAATGCTTGCGAGCCGCGTAACACATAGACAAACAGCGCCAGTTTACAACACTAACTTGCAACTAATAACATCAAGAATCTAAAATGCCACTTTACCCCACTAAACCAACGGTTTGCCCTCGCGCACGCAGCCTATTTCTACTGCACAATTGGCACATTGATGACACTTTCTCCTCAGGGCACCAACACTCAAACTCTACATTATATGCTGCAGGAAAATAAAAACAGATTGTTAGCTCTTCAGGCTACTGATTGCTGGATATATTAATTACAAATAGGTAAAGTATATTCATTTATTCAATAAATAAATAACTAATTTATTAATTATTAGGTAACAAAATATATATATATATATATCTGTCTTTGTGATGAGCGCCGAAGGTCCTCCGAGTAGAAAAAGCTTTACATTGTGTGTCAAACAGCATTGCCATGGCTTCAAATTTCATTGCCCCATCATTTTTGACGGGCAAGTTGCTAGTCTTAAATAATAATAACAATAATAGTTTCTTTCAACACAGGCTTAACAGGGTCTACCAACTTCTGTAGTGAACCTGATGGGTATTTATAGTATTAGAATATGTGTCTCCACCTAAGCTCCACATTGGTAATTTGTCAGTCTCTCTGTAGATGTCCACTTACACGAAGGCCATGGCAGGATAACATGAAACTCACCCATCACATAGTCAACCTCCTGAGGGTCAAGGTCTATGAGCTGGTTTCGGTTCCAGATATACCGTGATACCTGAGGGAAAGCGTAATAACATGTGTAAAGAAGTGATTTATGGAATGAAATCTCGAAAATAATGGGCTATTCTCCCAGGTCTAAGTACAACCTCATTTGTTATTTAATTCAGAACTAATCAGAATCAACAACAAGCTCCTAAGAAAAAATCCAGTGCGTGACACCAAAAATATATATGAAAAAGAAAAAAATTGGGAACTTTATTTCAAATAATTAAAAAATAAACCACGCAGCCAAGTTAAAGCAAGTATCTCGTGGTGTTTTTGTAAGAGGGGGGTTGTTTAGTTCTAACAGGAATTTATGGAAAAAACATAATTAGTAAAAATTCAGGAAAAAAGAATCCTATCAACATAAATAGCAAAAAACATGGAAATGGTTAATTCCCAAATACAGAGGCCTAAGCGCTAGGTAAAGGAATGGTGTTAAAGACAGAATATCACAAAATATCACAAAACCAATAATATAATAAAGTATGCGTTCTCAAATAACTCAATGGTGTCACGTTACTGTATGAACGTTGAGAGATTTCCAGCGCTATCGCCAAACGGAGGAGTAAAATATGCGTGTATAGATGAGTCAATAGGCTATTGTACTTGAAGTCTCTCAATCCTAAAAGCGAAGCCGCGCGTGTTCTATTAGCACGTGGGCAGAAACGGACCTTCCAGTTCTTTTCCTAATACACATAGGGCCTCATTCAATTATGATTTGGCCAATTGAATAGGGTTCTATATAAGCACATAGCATATTTGTAGTTAGTGAACTTCTATCCATAAGCAAGGTCTTTACTAACTAAAAACTTCTTTAAAAAAATATGCTATGTGCTTATTTAGAGCCCTATTCAATTGGCCAAATCGCAATTGAATGAGGCCCATAGTGTTTTGGCCTCCCATAGTCCTCTCACACAAGGGGGCAAGTTGGGAACAGGGTTAACAAGCATTCTCCCCGCTCATGAATCACAGGTAGTTCTCTGAACCTATATGACATTGCTAGATATTTATTCTCCCTGTAATTCTTTTTAGGATTCTTTATCTCTGCTACCACAAGGAGCATTGGTGGATCAGCAAGTGGGTCATTTTGTTATTCTTTGCACACTTCGATATGTTGTCATTTAATCACTGGCACACATCTCCTCCTAGACCCATTTAGAGGATTATTATCCTAGTCTAGCGTTTCCACAGGTAAGATCTTTATTACTGTTATGGAGAGAACAGCTCGCTCCCTATTATACCAAATACATGCCCGGTGTATTCATTGGTAATACATATCTCAGGTTAATTAACCTAAATACCACTAATAAGCCATTAAGTGAATGCATACCTCATTATACTTGTGGGTCTTCCTCTTGGTTCCTTACCAAGCATATCTACTATCTGTTCTCCCAGTGTTTCATGAATATTTTATGCATGTTGAATTGTTATCATGATAGATAGGAGATAATGACCCCTATTGATAATAAGAGTTGTGATATCATGTAGAAGATGGAGTACTCTATCACAGCTATAACATCATGAGATATGTACTACTTGATATCATGGGTAGAATATCCTTTCTATATGATCTTATCACATTATTTTACTTTATTGTATTATATTATTGAAATTATTGTATTGCATTGTAATGTAATATATTATTTCATTCTATTTGAAGCTATTGTATTATACACCACCACCATATTTATTTTCTTCTTATGTTGGATTTTTACTGCAAGTCATTGAGAGAATGAAAGGTATAATGTTGTTTCCCTTGTATGTTTTCTACTCAGGGAATATTATCACTGATGAAGCTGTAAGGAGAAACAGCGAAACGCGTTTGATCACTATATTTTATATATTATAGATTTCATACATTAAACCCATACATTTTTATATCAACCACCGTTTTGGTTTTAATTTGGAAGATTTTCCATTTTATATGCACCGTGCCTTGGCATAGAAATTAGCAGCCCGTGTCCGTGAGCAGCACCAGAGACATCTGGCTTCGTGCAGTATATGTAATATCCGTCAATCAGAAGGAGCTCCGGCGAATCGTGTTAAATAAGACACCACACAAGGATTTAAGGATTATGGAGTAGAGCATCAACAGAAAGTACTAATACCTCATATTTCTGAGGTGAGAGACAAACCATTCGTGCAGCGAAAATCTATTACAGAATAACGTGAAATAATCTGCGCCACGAATTCTCTTTGCGCTCTCTCCTCTACCCCTTTCATTCTCCAGATAACATTTTGTAATAAATAATATTAATCTTATTAATATAAGTTATACACACGTCCATACAAGGTCTATGGCTCTGTGCTCAACAAATTAGAGACAAAAGGAGGTTCCCAATTTGGGACGTATGTGATTAGACTATTGTACACCTCAGCGAGGATTTCATTATTTTCATCCCAAATGAAAGGAACATTACTCAAAGGTTGTTATCACCTAGGGAGCATTCACTTCTATTATTATTATTATTATTATTATTAAGATCAAAATGATTTATTATAGAATATTGATAGGATCCTCTTTTCTAGAATTTTTAAAATAAGCTCACTAATGATGTTTTTTACCATAAGTTCCTATTAAGCAACACCCTCTTACAAAAACCCACAAGCTTAGCGGCGTGATTTATTTTTTAATTATTTGAAATAAAGTTCCCCTTTTTTCATATTAATTCAGAACTACCTAAAGCTGTAGTGGTTTTATGACTTGCTTTTTATTTAAAAGTATTTATATTTTATGCTGTTGATGTCCCAACCTTGGGATGTCAGATGAAGGAGTGGGGCTCATTGTCACCTCCCATGAAACTTGTGAATGCAGATGTAAATGTTTTCTTGTGTTTTGAGGATGGAGAACTGGTTATATTGTCTTGGACCAAGAATTCTGATGGTAGCTATGTCTTTCAATTGTGTCCAAATTTCCATGACCCTATGGACTGCAGCACACCAGGCAGATCTATTGTTATGTCACTGGTTGTACTTATCCATAAGGTTTTCTTGGCAAAGATACTGGAATGGGTTGCAAGTTTCTTCTCCAGTGTACACCATTTGTGTGACCTCTCTGGTATGACCGTCCGATCTTGGATGACCCTACATGGTGTGCAAACAGCTGCATTGAGTTACCCAAGCCCCTTCACCACAACAAGGCAGTGATCCAGAAGGAGCCAACAATCTTAGGCTTAATAGATCTTCAGAACAACATTATGCATAGGCATTATCCATGGCTGAATTACTCATTAGTCCAACTAAGCAGCTGCCTAGGGGCACTTTCCCGTGATATACATGCATAGAAAAGGGAAAAATGCGTGCATTCATACCTTGTGCACATGCTCGCAGGGGCTCATCCACTTCACTGCCTAGGGGCTCCAAAATGTAGATTCCCTTACTTTACTTGAAAGACTGTTCCATGAATCTGCTGCCCCACTTGCTTGCTCCATCTCCTACACCATGTATATATTTGAACTGAAGGGACACTAAGAAGTTCTTATGTTTTAATATGTGCAAAGCTATCTTTTGAAGATTTCAACCCCTTCTAGGACAAGGGCTTGTCAAATGCAGCCAATCACAGACTAAATGTACTTCCATTACACTGAGCTGGAGTGGAAGATCTGTACATTAATTGTTTAAAACATGTTGTAACTAATAGATTATAACAAAGTTTGAAATACTCAGGTCACACATTTGTAATGCAAAATAATGCTTAAAGATGCTCTTTAACATGAAGTATAAAAATAGTGGGAACTTCAGTGTACTTTTAACATAAAATAGTATGTATAGTCATGTATGTAACTGATGGGATAGATGGAGACATAGGGTCAAGTGTACAAAGGTGTACAGTTTAGTGAACTATCCAGTTCCATGTTTTATGCTACAGTAAATACCAATTCATTAACATGACATCACCCAAAGTTTAGCAATTTTCTAACTTACTACAACGTACCCAAACTATTCTAATGACTTGTGTACATTGACTTAGGCCCCCTACTCAGTTAGTATCCTGTCTTCCATGAGATGGAAAGCCATACCTTCCCCGGAGGCTTGTTCTCTTCCCAAATCCTGATCAGATCTCTCCCGTCTCTTCTTGTACCATTGGCCTTGGGATTGTCGGGATACTCTACATCGGGTGTGTCCCAGGGGTACATATATTTCCTTCCGCCTCCCATGATCACCTGAACAAGCAAGCACAATGAGCTTGGTGGGGTGGTGGTCAAAATGTAGATTTAGGAAGAATAGTGTGGAGAATTCTACTTGCCGTGTTGTGGTATGACGTCCAAATGCAGAAACATGAGACCTCATCCCATCACTTTCAGCCCTATATTTTCCTTCAGACTCATATCCAACATTTCACTCAGTCATGCAAGCTGCATTTATACAACATGGCCAGGATATGCCTATTCGCATTAATGTAACCTCACGCCCCTATACTACAACTTTAACACCCTCCTAAATGGCCTCCCTCTCACCTACCTTGCCCATCTCCAATACATGATAACCTCAGATCCAAAACTCATGTTCTTCACCCACCATTTCTCATCTGCTGCTTCTCTCTGTGAACCCCAACTAAGGCTCCCACTCTCCTAGAGAATCAAGTACAAAATAGACTTCACCCACAAAGCACTCTATGATGCCACCCCCATGTACATATCATGTTTCCCTAATGTCCTCTAGAGGCCTTCACTTGGTCTCTCCTCTCATCACCTCCTCTTACTCTTAACCCTTCCTTCAGAACTAATTTCCACTTGAGCTGAGCTTTATAAATAAGCAGTCGTAATAATATTTCCCCAGAACCTATTTGGGAGCAGGTTTGTCCAACCCTAGTACTTGAGGATAGACATTATATTTTCAAGATATTCCTGTACGAGCAAAATGATGGAGCCACGGATTGATCTTTGCTAAACGGTAACAGGATATCATGTATATCTCATACCAGCCCTTGGAGTTGGATTCTTTCAGGCCGTCCATCCATGGTTGTGACCTTTCTATGGCAAAAGCCGATATCATCCCACTCAGGTCCACATCTACAATATCATGTTTTCACTTGTCTTTCCGTACTTTTATTTTAACCATCACTCTATAACAGAGGCTGCCAAACTGCCCCTTCATTCAGACTAAATATATATAAACATACACACGTCTGGATCTAGGCTTATAACGACTATTTTTCATCTAATAAAGGAACAATTGTTTGTTCCTAGGTGACTTACATCCATATCAGGTATGTTCTCCACCAGCTGCCTTGCGATATCCTTGCAGCCTTGGGCAATGGCCTCTGGTGGCATGGACGTATCTGAGTGCCAGTCCCGGTCTGCGCTGTGGGCATAGGCGGCTGCAGGAGTGGCATGAGTAACACGGGTTGTAGATACCACGCCAATCGATTTCCCTGAAATGATTAATTGCCCAAATATTAAGTCTTAGAGCAGCCCTGAGCATCTTCCAATAGAAACAAGTGTCAAAAACCTCACTGGGAGCCTCTGAATGGCTCCACAAAATCAAACAATTCATTTTATTTTCTAAATGCTTGGTATTGTAACGGAACCCATCACTGTTTTACCCTGTTTTATGGTTATGGTTAAAATATGATCACATTGCTGTACTGTAGATATGTTGTTTTATGTTCTACAGAATAAATTGGCTCAGAATATTACAGCTACTAGGCTAATAGATAATCTTATTACAGAGACTCCTCATAAGATAAGGAAGTCTATTGTATAAAGTGTTTTCATTATGAGACATAGAACAAAGAAGTATAATCTGATCAATGTCTGATTGTATCAAAGTTGCCAGGTAGCCTCAGGGAGGTGTGACCACACCTATTGTCCCTCTATGTGTATTGTGTGGCCAAATATGGGGGATGTGTATTGCCTGTGGGAAGAGATGTGTATATATATTTCTGCACAACAAAATAAAGACAGTATTCTTTGACTCCCAATTGAGTGTCGTCCAATATGGGAGGTTGGGGATGGTGAGACTGTAGTGCTTCTTGGATATTTTACTGTATACCAGTGGAGATATTGGATTTGTGTTCCAACTCCGTTACAGGTATAAAATAGTTTTTTTTTTAAATCAGTATAACCCAACCTGACATGGGATACATGTTTTTATTTGTCTTCTCGTGTTTTCTTTCCAGAGACACCCACTGGGTGCAGTCAATCAGCAATAATATGGAGGCCGTATGGGAGAAATAGTACTCTTCAATAACAATCAACCCTGAGAGAATCTATATTGCAAAGTCTGATTGAAAAAAAACAAAAAAAAATGTAAGGAAAGGACTTAAATATATATACACTAGCCACTTGCCCGTCAAAAAATGACGGCAATACAATTTGTAAGGCTGGGAATGCTGTTTGGCACACAATGTAAGGTTTTTGGTCGTCTGAGCACCTTCGGCGCTCATTGCAAGCCCCTTTGGTGCTCACCACGAACCTCTACCCTGGTGTACTTTTGCTCCTGTGAGCACCCTCTGCGCTCATTGGGAGCCCTGCGCTGAGCGCCTTTGGTGCTCATTTTGAGGCTCTCGCTTGTGTAATTTTAATGGTGTGAGCACCTTTGTCGATTATTGCAAGGGCCGCACTTATCACCTTTAGCACTCATTGCGAGCCTCTCCTCATGTACTTTTGCTCCTCTGAGCACTCTCTGCGCTCATTGAGAGCCCCGTGCTGAACGCCTTTGGCACTCATTGCGATCCTCTCCTCTGCTGTACTTTTGGTTGTCTGAGCATCCTGTGCTCTGATTGTGAGCCATGCACTGAGTGCCTTTGGCGCTCATCGCGTGGCTCGCAATGAGCGCCTTCGGTGCTCATTGTGAGGCTCTCCGCTCGTGTAGTTTTGGTGGTCTGAGCACCTTTGTCAGTCATTGCAAGGGGTATGCTTATTGGCTTTGGCACTCATTGCGAGCCTCTAACCTTGTGTACTTTTGGTCCTCTAAGCACCCTCGGCGCTCATTGTGAGCCCCATGCTGAACGGCTTTGTGGCTCATTGCGATCCTCTCCCCTGGTCCTTTTTTATTTCTTCTATATATATATATATATATATTAATGCTAATTAATTAATTAATTAATGAAATAATAAATTAATATACTTAACCTATTTGTAATGAATATATTCAGCAATCAATATCCTGAAGAGCTAACAATCTGATTTGATGTTCCTGCAGCATACAATGTACATTTGTACTGGTGCTGAGCTGAGGTGTAAGTGTCAGCAATGTGTGAAGTGTAAATAGGCTGCGTGCGCGAGTGCAAAGCGTTTGTTTTGGTGTGTAATTCTGGATTTTGTAATGGTAATGTTATTAGTTGTAAGTTAGTGTTGTAAAATGTCGGTGATTGTCTATGCGTTACGCGGGTGTGGAGCATTTTCCGTTGTCCCTAATAGTGTATTGTATACCTCGTACGTGCCTGTGTAAAAGTCTTATGTGCTTGGCGGTGTTTTGCGTGTTTAGGGGTCATGTAGCCTCGTTTTCTATTTTTTCGGCTGCCATTTTTTCTCTCGCTTAGGTGATTTTTGTGTGTGGAAACTCGTCGAATTGTGGTTAAATTGTGCAACCTGACTCCCAGACGTCGTGCCTGTCCCCCCGTGCTGTGAGTGGTGTTTGTTTTGTATTTTTGTTCATTTTGGTGGTGTTATTGTAGTTTTTGTATGTGCGCGGTTCGGCCCTTAACTTCGTATTTTTTACCCCATATATTTTTTTTTTTCTAAGTCCCGCTGGTCTTTTTTTTTTTTGGTAAGTGCCGCTTTTATTTTTGCAAGTGTTACGGGACGTAATTTTTCCACGCATTTTTTTTCAGACTGCTACGGGTCTCGCATTGCGAATGGTGTAATTGAGATTTCTGTTGATGTGTAGTTCCGCGGGTCGCCTACGTCGCTCATCTCCACCAGCGCAGTGAGCGCCTTCGGTGCTCCCTGCCTAAGTCCTACGGGGTCATAGGGATGAGCTCCTATGGCGAGGGCCGCAGTTGCAGTTTTGCGAGCCTGTAGTTTCAGAACTGAGAACTATATGTGATATATATATATATATATTGTATTATATTTATTTAACATTCATAAACTTGCCTTTTTTTAAGTATTTTAAGTGTGCATTGAAGACTGGATATACATTGTACTAGACATTTTATAATAGAAATCATTGCCAGATATTCACCACTGGGTATGTGGTTCTATAAATGCTAACGAGTAGCGCTAATATACTAATTGTACCACAGTATGCTCATTTGTTTCTTTGGTGGCAAAATGACCTTTTCATGCCGTCAGATCAACTCTCTGCAGTAAGTAGCACCATCTACCACAAATTACACAATGGTGGGTCATCTCAAGAATTATTTATTGTGAAAAAAATGTTTAGTTTGATACATTTGTTAATTATATTATTCCTTAAAGGAACATTTATCAATACTGCTCTATATCATCAAACAAAGCACTGGAAATCAAGCAAAAATGTTTGTTTTGTTAATTTAAAATGGATGCATATTTCACTGTTTTATAAGAGTTTTTGTATAAATAAGTTACGGTAATCCTCAAACAACCTGGCGTTGGCTGTTTAGACTTGCAGGTTTCCAAAAGGACCAGAAATCACACGTGTGCTCAAATCGCAATAAAACAAAAAAGTCAGCTTATTAATTTTGTATCATAGTAACCCAAATGGAATAAAATGAAAATATTTTATACTTAATTTTGATTGTGCTACCTGGTGCTGTAAAAAAAATAATGACTTGACTGGCCCTTTAAGAATGCCCCACCTAGTTTTTAAAGTCCTTTTAGTTTGTCAAGTATTTTAATATTAAACCAGCAGGAATCCAATTTCAGTTTATGTTGCTTTTTGAGATAAAACCCAATAACAAGAGAAACAAGTAAAAATCAGAAATGCCCAAACCTCATTTTGGACACAAACAGGGGAATTATTAAATCTGAATGAATGGAGAGTTTTATGTTAAAAAAAAAAAAAAAAAAAACCAAAACTGCCTTAAACATAGTTACATAGTTACATAGTTACATAGTAATTAAGGTTGAAAAAAGACTTTCAGTCCATCAAGTTCAACCTGTTAAGATCTCCTCTGATCTGCAATATGCGGATTAGTTATTAATTAAATTATTGATTAAATAATTATTAATAGTATAGTATTGGAGAATGAATAAAGAGTTAGTCCATCAAGTTCAACCTTTTTAGATCTCTATTGATCTTTTTAATTTGGACTATTTATTATTATTGTTAATTGTTAATTATTGTTAATTGATCCAGAGGAAGGCAAACATAAAAAAAACCCCATTGAAACTTTGCCAATTGTCTCATAAGGGGGAAAAAAAGCAAAATTCCTTCCTGACCCCAGAAACTGGCGATCAAATTTCTCCCTGGATCAATATTCCTTCGCTAGTTATCTAGGATAGCCTTGAATGCCCTCTTTATTCAGAAATATATCTAACCCCTTTTTGAAGTTGTCTATCGAATTCGCTGTCACCACCTCCTTTGGTAGAGAATTCCACAGTTTAACCACCCTAACTGTGAAGAACCCTTTTCTTTGTTTAAGGTGAAATCTTTTTTCCTCTAACCTCAACGGATGTCCTCTTGTCAGTTGAAAATCTCTTGCTACAAAAAGCTCACTTGACAAAGCCTTATATGGACCCTGGATGTATTTAAATAACGTAATCATATCTCCTCTTAGACGCCTTTTTTCTAGCGAAAATAAGTTTAATTTTGCTAGTCTTTCTTCGTAACTTAGCCCCTCCATTCCCCTTATTAGTTTTGTAGCCCTTCTCTGTACTTTTTCCAGCTCTAAGATGTCTTTTTTGTGAGGTGGTGCCCAAAATTGTACTCCATATTCCAAATGAGGGCGTACTAGAGATTTGTATAGTGGCAGAATTATATCTTCTTCCCTGGCTTCTATACCCTTCCTAATACATGCTAATATTTTATTTGCCTTTGCAGCCGCTGCTTGGCTTTGAGCGCTGTTACCTAGGTGGTTGTCCACTAGTACTCCCAAATCCCTTTCAATATCTGATACCCCTAGATTTGCTCCATTAAGATTATAGATTGCTTGGCTATTTTTCCTTCCCAAATGCATAACCTTACATTTATTTGTATTAAATCTCATCTGCCATTTAGCCGCCCATTTCTCTAATTTATGCAAATCCTTTTGTAGGGAAAGTACATCATTATCTGATTTTATTACCTTGCACAACTTAGTGTCATCAGCAAAAATGGAGACACTACATTCGAGTCCTACTTCAATGTCATTAATAAATATGTTAAAAAGGAGAGGACCCAATACTGAGCCCTGAGGAACCCCACTTATCACATTAGACCAATCGGAGTATGTTCCATTTACAACAACCCTTTGCTTCCTGTCTTTTAGCCAGCTCTCGATCCATGAGCAGATATTTACTGCAATTCCTGTATCCCTTAGTTTGCTCACTAGTCTTCCATGTGGCACTGTATCAAATGCCTTTGAAAAATCTAAAAAGACTACATCCACTGAGTTGCCCTGATCCAAGTTCCTACTAACCTCCTCATAAAAACTAATTAGATTGGTCTGACACGACCTTTCCTTCATAAATCCATGTTGACTGCTACCTATGATCCTGTTCAAATAGACATATTCTTGTATTCTGTCCCTTATTAACCCTTCTAAAAGCTTCCCTCAGTACCCTTGGATGTATTCCATGAGGACCTGGGGCTTTATTAACATTTATTTTCTCCAACCTCTTTTGTATTTCTTCCTGCGTTAACCAATTATTTAGTGAAGGTAGTGTAGCCCCATTATGTTGCAGTGTCCCAACCACTGTTACCTCCCTTGTGTAAACCGAAGAAAAGAACCTATTTAGCTCATCTGCCTTTTCCTGGTCACTAATTATCAGATGGCCTGTGTCACATTGTAATGGTCCTATCGATTCCTTCCTGGCCTTCTTCCCATTAATATATTTATAAAATATTTTAGGGTTAGTCTTACTTTCCATTGCAACTGACTTCTCATTTTCTATTTTAGCCAGTCTAATAGCCCTTTTGCAAGCCTTGTTGATTTCCTTATAGTCACATAAAGATGCCTCTGTTCCCTCCTTCTTGTATAATTTAAATGCATACTTCTTTTTCCTCATCATGATCTTTAAGTCATTGTTAAGCCACATGGGATGTGATTTACTCCTATTTATTTTATTTCCACATGGTACATGCTGATGAGTATGTTTATTTAGTAAGGATTTGAATGTTGTCCATTTATTTTCAGTATTCTTCCCTGTAAGTTCTTTGTCCCAGTCTATATGTTGTATTGCTGCCCGTAGCCCATTAAAGTTAGCCCTTTTAAAATTTAGAGTTTTTGTTGGCCCCTTACAACTCTGTTTTTTGTATTCAATCTCAAATGAGACTGTGTTGTGATCACTGTTCCCCAAGGGTTCCCCTATTTTTACATTTGATATTATATCAATATTACTTGTGATGACTAAATCCAAGATGGCCCCATTTCTAGTAGGTTCTTGTATTACCTGGGCTAGATAATGATCCCTGAGTGTACTCAAGAACCTGCTCCCCTTAGCTGAGCTGCTGGTCTCGTTTATCCAGTTTATATCAGGGTAATTAAAGTCTCCCATTATTAGAACTTGCCCATGCTTAGCTGCATTTCCAATCTGTAACAATAATTGTATTTCCTCACTTTCAGCTATATTTGGGGGTTTATAGCATACTCCCACCAATATGCATTTAGAATTAGCTCCTCCACTATTTAGCTCAACCCACAAGGATTCAATGATGCCGTTAGTGCCAGCATAAATATCTTCTCTAACTATAGGCTTAAATTCAGGCTTAACATAAAGACAGATCCCTCCTCCTCTTTTACCATTGCCCCTATCTTTCCTAAATAGGTTATAACCATCCAGATTAACAGTCCAGTCATGAGATTCATCCCACCATGTTTCCGTAATGCCTATTAAGCCCCATTTTTCTTGTACTGCTAATATTTCTAGCTCATCCATTTTCCCAGGCAAACTTCTTGCGTTTGCAATCATACACTTTATGTTGCTATGGCTCTGCTGATGTGAAGTGCCTGCCACTGTATTTGAGGCCCCTATTAATATCTCCCTACTTTCTATTGTAACCCTCCCCCCTTCTCCTCCCCCATGGGTAAATAATTCATCCCTTTCCCTCTCTACCCTATTTACCCCAATACTTCTATATAGTCCCTCCCCCCCACCTACAAGTTTAAAAACTCCCCCAGCCGTTCTACCATCCTATTCCCTAGCACAAAAGCGCCCTCATCATTAAGGTGCAATCCATCCCTGCTATAGAGATTGTACCCAAGTGAGAAGTCAGCCCAGTGCTCTAAAAACCCAAAACCCTCTGCACTGCACCACTTTTTTAGCCACGCATTAACCTCCCTAAGCTCCTTCTGCCTCCCTGGGCTAGCACGTGGCACTGGTAGTATCTCAGAAAATACTACCTTGGAGGTCCTTGCTTTAAGCTTATTCCCTAATTCTCTAAAATCATTCTTTAGGACGCTCCATCTTCCACTAACTTTGTCATTGGTACCAATGTGTACCAAGACCGCCGGTTCATTACCAGCCCCTCCCAATAATTTATCCACCCGATCCACAACATGCCGAACCCGAGCACCCGGGAGACAGCAAACTGTTCGATTGCTGGGATCTGGGTGACAAATTACCCTGTCTACCTTCCTAATAATAGAGTCCCCTACCACCAAAACATGTCTGTTGCTCTGCCTATTCTGCCCTCCCTCTTCTCCAGTAGAGCTGTTCGCCCGGCTGTTAGAGGGAACAGCTCTATCTGGCATTGCCATTCCTGAATGGACATCGCCAACAGTTTCACTCAATCTGGCAAATCTGTTGGTGTTTGACAACTCAGAACTGGCCTGCCTCCTCCTGTTCCCCCTGCTTCCCCTTGTAACTGTAACCCAGCTACCTCCCTGGCCATCCTCCCTAGCCCCAGCTCCTCCCTCCATACTAGGCCCAGCTAAACTGTGCTCCGTGAGCACCAATTCCCTTTCCAGTGGAGCAATATCACTAAGTGCTGCAATTCTCCTCTCCAGATCTTCAATTTGAGCTTCCAAAGAGGCAACATGCTCACACCTGTCACAGAGGTATGGACCCTGGATCATATGTTCCAGTAGTGCATACATTTGACAGGATGTACACTGAATAAGGTTGCCACTGGACTGACTCATAATTATTATTATTGTCTACGAAATTTCAGTGGGAAAAATAAAGAATATAATATAATATATTTATATAAAGTTTTCCTCCTTTGCACTATAAATCTGCCCTCCCTTTTCTTTGAAGGCCCTCCTTTTATTTAAACTCCTAGGCTTTTACTAGAATTGCACTTGATACTGAAAATGTTCGCAAGCTCACAAGTTCCCCTTCTCCGGTTTCTATTAACTTCTGCCTTCTCGCCTGGGCACAATTAGTGCACTCTGCAATTTATCAGCCTTTACTTGTAAGGTAAATCCACTTGTAAACAGGCCCCAAACCAGCTCACAAACCTTTTATACAAGTTTAACAGTCAAGCCACACCCCTCTCACCTGGGCACAATTAGTGCACTCTGCAGTTTATTAGCCTTTACTTTTTAAGGTAAATCCACTTGTAAACGAGAGCCCTGTAAGTGAATTGTGAGAATGGGTCTCTTTTGAGTCCTCTCTGCCCATGGGCTTTATTTATTGGCTGTGAGACCGACGCGCGTTTCAGTCCTGGAATCCTTCCAAGAACTGCAGATAATTTTATTTCATTTTTTACACTTAAATAATAGACATCTGGAAATACACATAGAAAATGAGATTGGCTAAATAATGCTTATTTTCCACAGGCGTCAAAAGCTGAGTTATTAATTAATTTCCCTGTGATTTGTTTCTGCGCTAGATCAGTACTGGCTAACCGGTTTAACTCCTCCGCTCTGTCTTGGCTTGGCGTGTTTAAACATTACAGAAAATGCCTGTGTTAGGGAGCCAGACGTATGGTGGGTTAACTATTTAATCCTTCTGAGGTGCTGGAAGACTTTTTACTTTAAAATACAGTACTTTAAAATACAGTCATTATATCCAAGTAAAAGGTATGTCAAGGCCATAAAAGGACTACCATATATCTAAAAGAGTATGTGTCACAGATTGCCACAGACCCCAATCCTGGATCTGAATCCTGTTCCACCTCCTTAAGGAAGGCTCATAAGAAGACCAATGGATTATCCCATCAACAGGATCACTAAATTGCTTCACCAAGTGGTCATCTGTAAGGATGTCCACCATACTGGAGTTCTGGAAAAAAGACAGAGGCTGTCACAGATTGTCACAGACCCCAATCCTGGATCTGGGTCCTGTCCTATCCCTGTGTGGAAGGTTAATTAGAAGACCGATAAATAATCCTAGAGACCTAGAGGATCACAAATCACTTAATTCAGCGGTCATCTGTTAGGACGTCCACAGATGGGGTCACAGAGGGGGTCACAGATTGTTACAGACCCCTAGCCCTGTCCCATCTGTTTGTGGACCCCTGAGTTTAAAATCACCCTTTCTTAAATTTAGGTAATCTGTGCCTTTAAGGATTCGTCTTGACAGGGGATCTGGGCATGTGGTCACTGCCTGTAACTAAGAACGGTCAAGCCAAAGACAGTTATCCATGACCCTAGGTAGTGGCTAGCTCCAATGTTAGAGATGAGAGTATTTACTGTACTGTATTTAGTGTTGTGACAGAGATGCACATGGCGGGCTGCGATCTGTAGAGTCACGGAGAGTCAGACGCGACTGAACAACTAAACATCAACAACAACACATTTAGTGTTAATTAAATGATTCCCTCTCTGGGCTGGGAAATCTGGTTAGCCAGACAGTCTGTTCCTCCCTGGTTAAGTGGCCTAAGACCCCAAGAAGAGGTTATTATTCAATTATTAGTGCTGTATGTATTTACTGGATTGTATTTTGTTAATTAGGGTTCCCCGGTTGTCCAGCGGTTAGGATTTGGTGCTTTCACCAATGTGACCTGGGTTTGATTCCAGTCAGGGAACCAAGAGGTGACACCACCCTGCAGGGTTGGGCCTGGTCAGTACTTGGATGGTTGACCACCTAAGAATACCAGTAGTTGTATGCTGTGGCCATTAGAGAAGGAACTGGCAACCAACTCCAATATGTCTGCCATGAAAACTGGGAAAGTGGATCAGCATGACCATGGACATAAAGATGTGCCTGGTGTGTTACGGTTCATGAGGTCACAGAGAGTAGGACACTACTGAATGACAAAACAACAACAACAGTTGTGTAAATTAAATGATCCCTCTCTGGGCTGGGAAATTCCAAGTTAATGCTCAACTCATATGTTTTGTGCAAGGTATAAACACCCTGACTAAAAATAATTACGTGATAAATCTTATTGGAGGTACAAGTGTATGTGTGTCTTTATTGGGGATAATAACGGGAGCATCAAGATTCACGGGATACAACACTATTACAAATATTTACAGGTATTTACAAATGGAGACAACTGTGGTTTTTGAAGACCATGTGAAGAAGATGTAGCATCAAGTCTGACAGTATGCATAACAATAAAGGCACAGCAGTAGAACAGGCCTATGACCGTCAGAGGGTCCTCCTAACTGGAAGGCTCATTAACTGATGGCTCAAATCTAGCTTGCATGCCTTACAATAAGACAGAATGAGAAAAAGAGATAATAAGAAGAGGTCTCACTACTAGTACATATTAGTCAGAACTAATGTTGGCTACATAGATCTTCAGATGGTCAGTTTGTCTCCAATGATAAATAAAAATAAATAAAAACAATGTGTATATTCCTTTTAGTAAATGACACTGATATATGATCAATTATCTGTATGGTGCTGCAGGCTGTAACCACAACTCTATAATACTACTAGCACCTTGCCCGACAAAACTGACGAGAATAACATTTTAAGGCTGGGAATGCTGTACCATCGGCGCTCATCTCAAGCCGCGTGATGAGTGCCATCGGCGCTCATTGCGTGGCTCACAATGAGTGCCCTTGGCGCTCATCACGAGCCCCGCAATGAGCGACTTTGCCAGGCAACAATTGTCGTGCTTTGCATTGATCACCTTTAGCGCTCATTGCAGCCTCACAGTCGCGTGACTCAACTACTCGCTTTGCGAGGCCCGCAATATTTAACATTGCGTGACCAACGGCTTGTATATCCACAACTATTATATGTGATATATCTGTGGCCCTATTCTAGGCAACCTCACAATCCATTTATTGTAGTTAATATAATACCAGAGGGAATAAGTCATGTCCCTATTGCTTGCCTAACGATCGTTTTGCCGGTTCATGACGACTTACTTAAAGGCAAAATTTGCTAAAAGCTTTTGTATCCACCCAACATCAGATCATTCAGTTTTCATGCAATAAAAGATGATCCTTTAAATCTTCACAGTGGTGATGGACATTATTTGACCTTCCTTCTCCTCACCCTCTCAGAAGTCTTCTGCTTACGGATTAAAGGGAACCAGTTTCTCCAAACACACAAGCCACAATCTATCCACAGAACACAAAATCTATCTATGGATCTATCTGGCCAAAAAAATATCCAACTCTTGAGATGTGTCTCAATACACAGTGGCGCAGTGTGCTTGATCAGTGTAGGCAAGGAGACCTTACTGTAGGAGTCATTTTTACCACCACATACACAAATTAGCACACTGAGATACACATATAACAAGATAGCATCTGAGGACACATAGACAATACGTTATTATAGCATAGTAGCAAAATAATCGAGGTTGAGAGAAGGCTTTTTGTTCACCAACCTCTTTAGATCTCATCTGATTTTTGTATAATGAGAATTGTGAATGAATCCATGGGAAGGCAAAGCACTGAATCATGGGAAATTATCAACTGTCTCATTTGCAGGAAATTAAACTACATTCTCACTTAAATATTTACCCCAAAATGTAAAAAAATATCAGAACTAATAAACTCTCTATTATGCTTTAATTGTCACAATTGCCTTTTTTATTGAAGGATACACACAACACCTTTTTAAAGTTATCTATTGTATCTGCTTTTGTAATAAGGCTCTTTTCTTTATTTAAGGTTCATTATCCTTTCATCTAAATTCATAGAACCACTGTAGAGTAGTAATAGGAATCTCCCAAGAAAGGGAGCGGTGAGTCCAAGGGGGGCTAGGGGGCAAAATAAAAAAATACTAATATAAATATATTATATAGTGTAAATTACTATATACAGTTATTACACGTAGCTCAACTTGGTTTTAAGGGCGACTATATCATAGTTCCCCTAATATTCCATTAAAATGACTCTTGAACCATAGAACAGTCCGGCCCTGAACCCTCCACTTACCTGCAACCTTGACCCATACATTCCCTTAACCCTCCACTTACCTGCCACCTTGACCCATACATTCCCTGAACCCTCCACTTACCTGCCACCTTGACCCATACATTCCCTGAACCCTCCACTTACCTGCCACCTTGACCCATACATTCCCTGAACCCTCCACTTACCTGCCACCTTGACCCATCCATTCCCTGAACCCTCCACTTACCTGCCACCTTGACCCATACATTACCTGAACCCTCCACTTACCTGCAACCTTGACCCATCCATTCCCTGAACCCTCCACTTACCTGCAACCTTGGCCCAATCCATTCCCTAAACCCTCCACTCAGCTGCATCCTTGGCCCAATCCATTCCCTAAACCTTCCACTTACCTGCAACCTTGGCCCACTTGAGGATGGATTCCACTTCATTGCCCTTGGAGGTGTTACACTGGCCGAGCACAGTGGCCGCGCTGACCCCCAACATGCCTTTGTTGGTTTTCACCCCACACAGAAAGGCCGTGGCTGTCCCAGCACTGTCCGGCACCTGGGCATCCGTGTTATATGTCTATCATGGACCAAATAAGTGAGTGTTACATGGGACACAAAATGGGAATATTGGTGAATATATATCTATATTTATACACAAGGATTCTTCTAGAGACCAAGAATTAATTATAAACTCTTAGCAGTAATCACTCAATACAATACAATACAAAAGAGACTATGCGTGTACCACATATGTATCATGAAAAGAGCATGTTTTACATAAATGGCATTAATTTAACATAACGTTGTATGAATGTGTTTCTTCTAGTCTATTTGTCCTGTTACATTATATAAACTGGTCAAGTGGTCATTTGTGAGGATTCAAAAGCATATTAATGGACCACTGTATAATGAAGACATATATATATATATATCACTATAATAGTTGTGAGCATACGAGTTGTTGCTCCTTGCCAGCAACTGCGACCCTCGCGAAGGCGCTCCTTGCCAGCAACTGCGACCCTCACAAACTTTACGTCGTAACGCAAACAAAATACAAGACACGTTACGACCCATTACGACCTCGCAAAAAACGGCCGCAACACGCGCACATCAAAACATGAAAAATACAACAAATACATAAAAAGCTTACTTACAGCAAGAGGGAGCATCCAGGACCTCGAAAACTAAAGTTACACCCCAATTTAACTGAAATTATAGCAGTTTAGACACTAAAAAATTCTCTAAGCGAGAGAAAAAATGGCCACCGAAAAAAACGAAAACGAGGCTACAGCAGTCTAAAGACGCAAAACACCACCAAACACCTACTTATTTGCCGAAAAAGACCTACGAGATTACAAAACAAGGACGCATCCCGCGCGACCCCAAAAACATTACAAACACAACAAATATATACAACAAACACATAAAAAGGTTACTCACAGCAAGGGGGGCACCGAGGACCTCAGCAAGTGAAGTTACACCTCCATTTAAGCAGAACATTTCACTGAAAATCACCTAAGCGAGAGAAAAAATGGCCGCCGAACAAAACGAAAATGAGGCTAAAGGTCCCTAAACAAGCAAAACACCACCAAACAGCTACGGATATTCCGAAGAACTCGCACGACATAGAAAAGGAACGACGCTACATCAGCCACATTATATACACCAAACACCCTTCGCTCACTTACAATTTCATTGCCGTCATTTTTTGACGGACAATTCGCTAGTATATATATACTAACGACTTGCCCGTCAAAAATGACAGCAATAAAATTTGAAGCCTGGCAATGTGGTTTGCCATACAATGCAAGGCTCTCACCCCTCTAACTTGGGGGCATCGTGATGAGCACCTTTGGCGCTCATCGTGGATCTCGCAATGAGTGCCTTTGGAGCTCATTGCGAACCTCTCCCACGTCTACTTCGATGCTCATCGCAAGTTATGCAATGAGCGCCTTTGGCGCTCATTGCGAGCCTCTCCCCACTCTCTGACCCTGTATCTGTTTCCCCCTCTCTCTCTCCCCCATCCCTGCTCTGTTTTCCCCCCCTTATTTCCCTCCCCTGTATCTTTCTCCTCTCTGTCCCTGATCAAGTTTTGCGTAGCTCCTGTAGAGTGCCTATCTATCCTTTTTTAGTCTTGCGTGCCTCCCAGTGAGCGACGTTGCTTGTATTTTCAAAGTACTGCGTGCCTGGCGTTGTTCGGCTAAGTGTTACAGGTTTCAGCCTTTTACAGATGCCATTTTTTGCCTCGCTTAGACAATTTTTGATCTCCGTAAAACGACAATTAATTGTAAAATTAGCTTGCACCCTCACTAACAGGCTCCTTGACTGCCCCCCTGAGCTGTGTGTGAGGTTTTTTAAGTGTTTTTTATTTTTTATTATTTGGCGTTTTTTGTGGGGTCTTCTGAGTTACGTGCTTGAAAAAATATCGGATGTTAAATTTGTAATTTTTTCTAACTCTTGCATGCCTTGTGATCAGCGCCAAAGTCCTACGGCCTTCGTCGCTGATCGCGGGCATCACCATGGGCATTGCCATGAGCACCTTTAATCTCTTTCCATCCTCCATCTGTGGAGCGTCCTCGGCCAAATTACAGCTATGACGGGACAGAGGACCCTTAGAGAGACCCTGAAAGGGCACAATTGCGAGGCGTGCAATGAGCGCCAAAGGCGCTCATTGCAGCAAAGTCGTGCAAGCCTTGCGATGAGTGCCTGCGGCGCTCATTGTGCATGCGCAAACTTGCAATACGACAACAATATATGTGATATGTGTGTGTGTGTTTGAAAAAGGTTAGTCTCTCTAAGAACATAATTAGACAAAAAAATGTCATAAAGAGAGTTTTTAATTAAAAACATTAACTTTTCTCAATCCTATCCTTCATCTTTTCTTTTGTCTCTATTTATTTCTAACTCCTCTATTCTCTCTATCCCCCTATTTTGCACCGGGGCCCACCATTCACGAGGTGTTTACAACATATTATTGTGTTCTAGGGAAATTGCTAATTAGCCGTCATATTGCGAGGTAATACATTGTTTTTCTTCTTGCTTGGATGGTAATTGCCATAATTAGTCTAACACATAATAACACGAAGCTGATGTATTTGCGCTCAGTGAAGCAGACGCCAGCGGATCACGCTTATTTTTCACATGACTAAGTGTGAATGAATCATGTGAGTCAATTACACGGACTAAGTGAGACAATAAAACTGAGTGTGAACGAGCTGCTGGTGTGTAGAGTAATGAGTAGAACACCAGAGAGAGCGGCCATAGAATAACACAGCGGGGAGAGTCCTGTTATATTGTATTTATTGTGTAATGTAACGAGAGGGAGGCCAGCTCTGCAAGTAATCTGAGTCAGGGCTGGGGTTGTGGGGAAATATAGGTACAGACCGGCTCTACCCAAGGGGCATCATGGGCGGACGCCAGAGGGCTAGCTTACTAGGCACCAGCTTACTAGGCACCAGCTTACTAGGCACCAGCTTAATAGGCACCAGCTTACTAGGCACCAGCTTACTAGGCGCTAGTTTACTAGATTACAGTTTACTAGGCACCAGCTTAATAGGCACCAGCTTACTAGGCACCAGCTTACTAGGCACCAGCTTAATAGGCACCAGCTTACTAGGCACCAGCTTACTAGGCGCTAGTTTACTAGATTACAGTTTACTAGGTTCCAGCAGAGGGGGAGTTACCGATGGTGTAACCGGTGCAAGGCACCTAGGCCCCTGGTCTCTAAGGGGCCCCTGCGGACATCCCGTGGGTCCCCTGTGTCCCCCAGCAGATCCGGTCAGATCTTCTGTGCTCTCAGGCCACTGTGGCCCTGTGCCTCCTCTGTGGCCGCCCTGTGGCCCCTGCAGATTTTCTATGATTCCCACTGACCCCTGTGGCCCCCACGGGACCTCTGTGGCCCCTTGATAACTTATGGCCCACCCTGGCACCCCTACATGGATAGGATTCTCAGCTTGTGTATAATCCAACCTTGGCTTTGCATTAAAGCTGTGTAATACAGCAGGCATAAGCTTAAAGGAAGCCATGTTTGATAATGGCTACGGAATGAAGAGCGAGGCATTTGTGGCCACATTTGTGTGTCGCAGCTCAGCTTCCCAGAGTGCAGTGTAATAACTGTTTTTCTCGCAACTCTGAGCTGGAAGCAGGTTTTTTAACTTGTTTTAGACATTCAGATGTGAACACAGATGTACTATTTATTTACTGTACTACTGTACGGGGGAGGGCTGCTATCGCTCTTTTGCCCACCATATTATAAATGAGTTAGACGATGAGCGACTGTGGCGCCCATCGCTTGCGAGCCTCGCAAAGCAAGGCAAGCCTTAACGCGTAACACTTAGCCGTTGAGCGCCGAAGGCGTTCATCGCTGCCAGCCTTGCAAAGCAAGGCGAGCTGATAACACGTAGGACTTAGACGATAAGCGCCAAAGGCGTTCATCGCCTGCGAGCCTCGCGTAGCGAGACGAGCCGTTAAGGCACTACACGTTGAAGCAATGAAACACGCGGGACTTAGCCACAAAACACTTCCTAAACGCGGGATCGCCTTGGCGTGTAAGCGGTTAACAAACGCAGGACTTAGAAAAAAATTACGAGATTGACGGACAAACTGCGAAAACAAAAAAAACACACTAGGTACAAGAAAAAAAATTACAAAAAAAATCACAGACAGCACGGGACAACAGCCAGGACATCTGTGAGTGAGGTGGAACGCGAATTTAAGCAGATTTATAAGATTTTCGCCACTTGAAAATCGCCTAAGCGAGGGAAAAAATACTAGGTTCCAGCTTACTAGCCTCCAGCTTACTAGGTGGCAGTTTGCTAGACCCAGTTTTGTAGGGTCCAGCTTACTAAGTGCCAGTTTACTAGGTGCCAGCTTACTAGGTTACAGCTTATAAGGTTCCAGTTTACTAGGCACCAGCTTATTAGGTGCCAGCTTACTAGGCATCAGTTTACTTGGTTCCAGCTTATAAGGTGCCAGGTTAATAGGTGTCAGCTTACTATGTTGAAGCTTACTAGGCACCAGTTTACTTGATGCCAGCTTACTTTGTTCTAACTTACTAGGTGCCGGCTTACTAGTTGCCTGATTACTGAGTTCCAGCTTAGTAGGCACCAGTTTACTAGAAGCCAGCTTAGAAGGTTCCAGCTTAGAAGGGTCCAGCTTACTAGGTGGCAGCTTACTAGGCGCCAGCTACTAGGTGCCAGCTTACTGGGTTCCAGCTTACTAGGCTCCAGTTTACTAGCCGCCAGCGTTCTAGATTCCAACTTAATACGTTCCAGCTTACTAGGCACTAGTTTACTAAACACCAGTTTCCTAGACACCAGTTTCCTAGCTTACTAGGCGCATCTTACTAGGTACCAGCTTACTAGGTTCCAGCATACTAGGCACCAGTTTACTAGACACCAGTTTACTAGGTTCCAGCTTACTAGGTGCCAGTTTGCTAGGCGCCAGCTTACTAGGTACCAGCTTACTAGGTTCCAGCATACTAGGCACCAGTTTACTAGACACCAGTTTACTAGGTTCCAGCTTACTAGGTGCCAGTTTGCTAGGAGCCAGCTTACTAGGTACCAGCTTACTAGGTTCCAGCATACTAGACACCAGTTTACTAGACACCAGTTTACTAGGTACCAGCTTACTAGGTGCCAGTTTGCTAGGCGCCAGCTTACTAGGCGCATCTTACTAGGTGCCAGCTTACTAGGTGTCTGCTTACTAGGTTTCAGCTTACTAGGCACCAGTTTACTAGAAGCCAGCTTAGTAGGTTCCAGCTTACTAGGTGCCAGCTTACTAGGTGCCAGCTACTCGGTGCCAGCTTACTGGGTTCCAGCTTACTAGGCTCCAGTTTACTAGCCGCCAGCTTACTAGACTCCAGCTTAATAGGTTCCAGCTTACTAGACACCAGTTTACTAGGTTTCAGCTTACTAGGTGCCAGTATGCTAGGCGCCATCTTACTAGGTGCCAGCTTACTCGGTGCCTGCCTACTAGGTGCCTGCTCACTAGGTTTCAGCTTACTAGGCACCAGTTTACTAGAAGCCAGCTTAGTAGGTTCCAGCTTAGTAGGTTCCAGCTTAGTAGGTTCCAGCTTAGTAGGTTCCAGCTTACTAGGTTCCAGTTTACGAGGTGCCAGCTTACTAGGCGCCAGCTACTCAGTGTCAGCTTACTGGGTTCCAGCTTACTAGGCTCCAGTTTACTAGCCGCCAGTTTACTAGGTTTCAGCTTACTAGATGCCAGTTTGCTAGGCACCAGCTTACTAGGCGCATTTTACTAGGTACCAGCTTACTAGGTTCCAGCATACTAGGCACCAGTTTACTAGACACCCATTTCCTAGGTGCCAGCTTACTAGGCGCCAGCTTACTAGGTTCCAGCTTACTAGGCACCAGTTTATTAGAAGCCAGCTTAGTCAAACATGGAGCTGGAAACATTATGCTTTGGGGACGTTTTTCTGCTAAGGGGACAGGACAACTGCACCGCATCAAAGGGACGATGGACGGGGCCATGTACCGACGAATCTTGGGTGAGAACCTCCTTCCCTCGGCCAGGGCATTGAAAATGGGTCTTGGGTGGGTATTCCAGCATGGCAATGACCCAAAACACACAGCCAAGGTAACAAAGGAGTGGCTCAAGAAGAAGCACATTAAGGTCCAGGAGTGGCCTAGATAGTCTCCAGACCTTAATCCCATAAAAAATCTGTGGAGGGAGCTGAAGGTTCGAGTTGCCAAACATCAGCCTTGAAGAGGATCTACAAAGATAAGTGGGACAAAATACCTCCTGAGTTGTGTGCAAACCTGGTGGCCAACTACAAGAAACGTCTGACCTCAGTGTTTTTTTTGTTATTCTGTCTCTCGCTGTTAAAATACACGACCATTAAAATTATAGACTGATCATTTCTTTGTCAGTGGTCAAACGTTCAAAATCAGCAGGGGATCAAATACTTTTCCCCCCACTGTATATCTATGTGTACATATATATCCGTAGAGGATGTCGCAAGAAATCAGGGCGCGTGGGCCTTGGAGCTATGCTGCAGGCAGAGGAGCTTCCCACAGACAGGAGCACTGATTGATTTGGTCCTGGCGGGGCCCAGCGCAAAACATTTTTTAGATCCCCCAGAGGGGGGCCCAACATTTTTTATACACCAGGGCTCTGCCACTGAGTAGCACAGTACTAGTACTTAGGATTAGAACAACTATGTATTTTAAATTGCAAAAAAAATCAACATTTTCCTCTACAGATATTGAGATTTAAAGTACTTTGTTGAGAATATGATGGTGGATTCCCAATAGAAGGCAATAATTGCAGTCTCCAAAAAACTAATTTTCACACTCAGAATAGTCCTGGATGTAACAAGGTGAAAAGAAGAGTAGTAATTATGGATCAGTCTTCCCAGGTAGCTACTGGGGTACCAGGTTTTGAGGGGAGCATTATGGCCTCAACCTCTCATTATCAAAGAACAGTTTGATGGGCTCTTTAATTGGATAGCAGTTGTTTGGTGGTTGTAGAAGGGGAATGGATAAACACATATGGCCAAGCAGGACACATTGAGCGACACGGAACTGGCCACGGCTAAATGGGCTTTCTGTCAGCACAGGCCACGTGATTGCAGCTACTCTTCACTTGTAGCACACCCATATCATGGAAAGCTTGAGAGGGAAATATTCCCATTACCTTAGGCTCCATTTGGGCCAGGACTAGTCATGGATGTAAAAAGGTGAAAGGAAGAGTAATAGCTATGGGTCTGTCTTCCCAATCAGCTCTCTGTGGTACCAGAATTGGGGGGAGGGGGCATTATGTCCTTGATCTCTCATGACCAAAGAAGAGCTTGATGGGTTCTTTAATTTGATAGTAGTTGTAGAAGGTTGGTTGTTGAAGGGGTATGGATGGTTGTAGGAGGGGTATGGGTGGTTGTAGGAGGGGTATGGGTGGTTGTAGAAGGGGTATGGATGGTTGTAGGAGGGGTATGGGTGAATGTAGAAGAGGTATGGGTGGTTGTAGGAGGGGTATGGGTGGTTGTAGCAGGGGTATGGCTGGTTGTAGGAGGGGTATGGGTGAATGTAGAAGAGGTATGGTGGTTGTAGGAGGGGTATGGGTGAATGTAGAAGAGGTATGGAGGTATGGGTGGTGGAGGGGTATGGGTGGTTGTAGGAGGAGTATGGGTGGTTATAGGAGGGGTATGGGTGGTTGTAGGAGGGTTATGGGTGAATGTAGAAGAGGTGTGGGTGGTTGTAGGAGGGGTATGGGTGGTTATAGGAGGGGTATGGGTGGTTGTAGGAGGGGTATGGGTGAATGTAGAAGAGGTATGGAGGTATGGGTGGTGGAGGGTTATGGGTGGTTGTAGGAGGGGTATGGGTGGTTATAGGAGGGGTATGGGTGGTTGTAGGAGGGGTATGGGTGAATGTAGAAGAGGTATGGAGGTATGGGTGGTGGAGGGGTATGGGTGGTTGTAAGAGGGGTATGGGTGGTCTAAGTAGGACAGCTATGTCTTCCATTATTTTCATTGTGGGGTATTGTTTATACTTGTACCTAACCCCTGTATTGCGCTGCGGAATATGTTGGTGCGTTATAAATAAAGGATAATAATAATAATAATATGTGATCATAAACACTTAATATGTCTGTGCAATAATCCATCTCCCTGCCACTTAGTGACCTACTTCCTAGTTACACCGTAGCTGAACCAAAACTCCCCCCAACTCGATGCTTAGTGGGACCTGCTTTGTGTTTCACCTAAAACCCATATCTTCAGCAAACAAGACTTATTCTGAATAGGGGCCATTAAGTGATTGGCCAACCTTCTGTACATGCTCAGAACTGCTCATTCTTCGTGTAGCCTTTGTGTCCCTTGTTGCCCTCCTTGGTGCTCAATCTGAGAACAAAACACAGGTTTGTTCTATAGGCCTAATAAGCTACTATGAGAGCGGCCTCTTTTAGCCACTTGGGCCCTTCACATGGAGCAATATCCTGTAGTATATCAGACTGGTATCAATAGAGTGATCCAGCCCAAAACTCCAGGCAATATTACCCTGAACAGGAGAAACAGCAAACCCCAGACGTACATTGCGTTCTTAGCTGGGCCTCATCAGTGGGGTGCCGGTGAACGCCCTAGTTAGGAGTCCGGCTCTGAAGCCCCCTATCACCCTGTCACTCTTGGTCTTTGTCTCCTCAAGAATCTCATTCTAAGATAATGGTCACTCAGTGTAGTAAGAATATTATTTTAGCAGAAAGCAGACTCAGTAATGAAGGTGACACCCAATGTATATTGTCATGTTCAAGCTCATCAAATGTAAACAGCCTGCGCCTCGGGCAGTGGGCAGGTGTCCATGGGTGGGGTAGGTGCATTCTACTGTATGGGGCAATGTGTCTATCTGATTACATACTAACCCTCCCATATGTGAGTTTCTGGATCAGCACGTCATATAGATGAACACATTTAATGACGAACATGAAACAATAGACCTATGTAGTCAGCCTATTCTATCTTCTTACATAAAAATACCCAAGATTAAATAATTTTATGAATCCCCATTTGTTTTTTTATAAATACTTATACCATTAACTTCCAATCCAACTTCCAATCAGGAGCTTTTTATATTCTGCAATATATAAATATACGTGCCACCTGTATATAAGATATTCACAGTTGGTCTTGTGATCTTACTTTGGATAAAGCCACATATGGGAATTTCTCCATCTCCAGCTGCGAGTCCTCCCCTAGTTGTCCGGCCATCTGTCCCTTCAGGATTCGGGTAGCGGTGATGGTGGATACTCCCATTCCTGCACAAATAGCAAATTGGAGCATTACTGGAGATGCTAATTAGCTTATGTAGTCACATCATCCAAGGATATCAATGGAATATGGCAATGAATTCATGTAGTCTGCCCATTCTATCTACCGGTTTATAAGCTTTGTGTTACATATTCAGGATAATTCTTCACCGATCCCAAGTATCTGACAACTACCGCTTTTCTGCAGTACATGTAAAAATGCATGCAGCTTCAAACAATTATGGCAAACCATGCCCAGCCGATATATAAATGCCCCTCTTACATGGAACCATCAGTTATCATGGATGTCTACAGTGACCAGCAGAGGAAACAAATACAGTTTGGGGGTCAAAAAGGGAATGAGAAACAGGGGCTCCTGGGGGGTGGTGAGGGCAGAGTTACCAGTGGTGCATGTGGTGTAATGCACCAGGGCCCTGCTCTGAGAGGCGGCCCAGCTATGGAAAAGAGGTCTTGTGGGGAGCAGCTATGGGAAAGGGTCTTGGGAAGGGCTGCTGTTATGGGACTGAGTGCAGTGCTGACCACCTTTATTATTGTCTTCAGTTACTCCCCCAACCTGGGAGTAGAAACATGGAGCATGAGATTATTTAATTGATATTTGCACTTTTATAAAACAGGAATGGCTTGTGCCCATCAGGTAGGTAGAAATGGTAACATTTAAGATGTAAGGACAGGTGTTTATAAGATAACAATGGAGAAGGCAGAGACTATATATATATATATATACATATATATATATATATATATATATATATATATAATTGTTTTATAATGGGTAATCAATAAAAGGGCCCTTTTGTTTTTTAAGATTTTAAAATATTTTGCCTTTATTAATTCTACTTCTTTAAATTAGACACGGCAAAGGTACCAAATATGCAATAATATGGGGGCACCCCAGGAGAAGTCCTGTAGACAGAAGGAGGAAATGATGAGTGAAGAGAGGTGTAAGCATTGGGCAAAGCTGATAAGAAGTTAGGGGAGTATTTGGATAAATAAAATATGTAACAAAAAGATATTTTATTATAACAAATTTTATTACAACAACGCTACAATGAAAAAAAAGCTATAAGCCAATGATAAATCTGTTTCTTTAAAGAAAATTCCAGGTACTAAAGCAAAGCTGTGTTAAATAGAGAATGCTCAAAAAATGTAGGAAATGATGTATAGGTGATATATAAACATATACAAGAGTAATAAAACCCAATCTAGAGTCCTGCAAGGTGGGGTAGCATAAAAAGTGCAATGAGTATCATCCTATGAAGCCCCAACGGGATGCCTCCTGACTGGAAGGCACAGTAATGAGTCCTGATTTACAAACATATAACTAAACAGCAGTGTCACTAAAATACCAAGTAAGGCACTACATAGTAGCATATAAGCCTAAAGGATGGGTAGCCTAATGGTGAACAATCACTAGCAACTACCTAGCTGGATATTTAACTAGTCTGACTTTTGATTGTTTTGTTGCTTTGTCAAGGGCACATAAATTAATTTAATTTATTCCAGCTTTTAAAAATAGCTCTGCAAATAAATTGGTCTCAGAAGTGAGGCCTAATGGCTAACAATCACTAGCAACTATCTAGCTGGGTATTTCATTAGTCTGGACTTGTAAAAATAAGTAAAATTAAATAAAGTGTCTAAATCAGACACGCCTTACAGTCATTTCGCCACTGTGAGGCTTTGTCAAAGGCACATAAAACTAATTTTATTTATTTATTTTAGCTGTTAGCTCTGCAAATGAATTGGCCTCAGAATGACTTCTCTTAAACACACACTGCTTAAGAATATAATAAGGCAGGGAAAATAAAATAACTCTATTCTGGTGCCTTTGCTGGGCACTAGAAGCATCCATGATATTAATATTAATACTTTGTGTTTACATTTCAGCATGAATGGGACTTGTAGTTATCTTTGCAACCATGTACAGGAGAAGGGGGTAAGTGTCAATTACCAAAAGGTCAAATGGTATAACAAAGCTTCCTCCTCTCTTTGACAGATAAGAAAAGTGCATGGCTTGGGCTCTAGAAAGTGCTGAAGTCGGACAAGATGGAATATTGTCTAGAGTCTGCAAACATGAAGGTTTTCACAAAATGTATGCTTATACAGCTGCAAATGAAGTTGGTCTGTCCTAAACTATAGAGGTCCTTTAAACTCAGAACTCAAGTCTTCCGCCTTATGTCTCCCCCAGAAAATGCACCGCTCATTATTAATTATAATTCTTGTTGTCCTCCTTATTTCTTTCTCAGAGGGACAAGTCTCACCTAATATAGTTTCACCCCATTCTTGGCACTGCATATGTCTTGAGGACAGGGAGTTGGAAGCTTCGTATGATATCATTTATTTGCATAATAACCTTGTTGGTTCAGTTGCAAGTTTCCCAAAGAGATTATAAGCAAACAAGTCCCCCCAGTTTTATGTCACCTAGAGCGGAATTACGCAACCCGTATATTGCACATAAACTTGGAGGTGACACCTGAAACCTGCAGCTCCAGCACTGAATAAACAGAGTTTAGATCTTGTCTGACATGGCTGAATGATAAGAGGAGTGTTGTACGTATATATATATATATAGTGCCTTGCAAAAGTATTCACCCCCCTTGACTTTTTACCTTTTTTTTTTACATTACAGCCTTAAGTTCAATGTTTTGTTAATCTGAATTTTATTTGATCGATCAGAACACAATAGTCTAAGTTGGTGAAGTGAAATGAGAAAAATATATACATACATTTTTTTTTAGAAATAGAAAACAGAAAATTGGCATGTGCGTATGTATTCACCCCCTTTGTTATAAAAAGCTCCGGTGCAACCAAGTACCTTCAGAAGTGCCATAATTAGTGAAATGATGTCCACCTGTGTGCAATCTAAGTGTCGCATGCTCTGTCATTACATATTTTGAAAGGCCACAGAGGCTGCAACACCTAAGCAAGATGCACCACCAACCAAACACTGCCATGAAGACCAAGGAACTCACCAAACAAGTAAGGGACAATGTTGTTGAGAAGTACAAGTCAGGGTTAGGTTATAAAAAAAATATCAAAATCTTTGATGATCCCCTGGAGCACCATCAAGTCTATCATAACCAAATGGAAAGAACATGGCACAACAGCAAACCTGCCAAGAGACGGCCGCCCACCAAAACTCACGGACTGGGCAAGGAGGGCATTAATTAGAGAGACAGCACAGAGACCTAAGGTAACCCTGGAGGAGCTGCAGAGATCCACAGCAGAGACTGGAGTATCTGTACATAGGAGGGCAATAAGCCGTACGCACCATAGAGTTGGGCTTTATGGTAGAGTGGCCAGAAGAAAGCCATTACTTTCAGCAAAAAACTAAATGGCACGTTTTGAGTGTGCGAAAAGGCATGTGGGGACTCCCAAAATGTATGGAGGAAGGTGCTCTGGTCTGATGAGACTAAAATTGAACTTTTTGCCATTAAGGAAAACGCTATGTCTGCGCAAACCCAACACATCACATCACATAAAGAACACCAGCAGCTGGGACTGGGAAACTGATCAGAGTTGAGGGAAAGATGGATGGTGCTAAATACAGGGATATTCTTGAGCAAAACCTGTACCACTCTGTGCGTGATTTGAGGCTAGGACGGAGGGTCACCTTCCAGCAGGACAATGACCCCAAACACACTGCTAAAGCAACACTTGGGTGGTCTAAGGGGAAACTTGTAAATGTGTTGGAATGGCCTAGCCAAAGCTCACCTCAATCCAATAGAAAATCTGTGGTCAGACTTAAAGATTGCTGGTCACAAGCGCAAACCATCCAACTTGAAGGAGCTGGAGCAGTTTTACAAGGAGAAATGGGCAAAAATCCCAGTGGTAAGATGTGGCAAGCTCATAGAGACTTATCCAAAGCGACTTGGAGCTGTGATTGCCGCAAAAGGTGGCTCTACAGAGTATTGACTTTAGGGGGGTGAATAGTTATGTACATTACATTTTTTTGTTGTTTTGTCCTATTTGTTGTTTGCTTCACAATAATAATAAAAAAAATCTTCAAAGTTGTGGCAAGTTCTGTAAATTAAATGATGCAAATCCTCAAACAATCCATGTTAATTTCAGGTTGTGAGGCAACAAAACCCGAAAAATGCCAAGGGGGGTGAATACTTTTATATATTTCAATACTCTGATTTAAATATATATATATATATATATATATATATATATATATATACAGCAAATATATAATACAATTGTGTTCATAGTGATACTCAATACCCTTCTCACATGCTGCTTTCAGCCTCTTACCATCTCCCAGGAATATCATGATGTTTTTGGCAATGTTTTTGTTCAGTTTCTCAAGCTCCAATGAATTGCTCAGGCTCTTCTTCGCTTGGTCCCTCCAGTATTGAGGATTTTTCTCTCTGTCTGTAATGCAAAGAAAGATTCAAACAGATTAAAGCCTGGATAGAAATCAAGGTATTGTGCTATTGGCCTCTTGGAGCATAAAGTCAAGCTATTGGCCAGTATTGGAGCATGTATTAGAGTTATTGGCTGATATTGAAAAATAGAGTAGAGCTATTGGCCATTATTGGAGCTTGGAGCATAGAGTAGAACTATTTGCCAGTATTGGAGAGGTGAGTGGAGTAATCGGCTCCTATTTAATCATTGAGTAGAGCTATTGACTGTATTGGAGAGTAGAGAAGAGCTATTGGTCATTATTGGAGCACAGATTACATCTATTTGGCCGGTATTGGAGCGTAGAGAAGAACTATTGGCTGGTATTGGAGCGTAGAGAACTATTGGCTGGTATTGGAGCATAGAGTACATCTATTGGCAGGTATTGGAGCGTAGAGTAGAGCTATTGGCTGTTATTGGGGCATAGAGTACAGCTATTTGCTAGTATTGTAGCGTAGAGTAGAGCTATTGGCTGGTATTGGGGCATAGAGTACATCTATTTGCTGGTATTGGAGCGTAGAGTAGAGCTATTGGCTGGTATTGGAGCATAGAGTAGAGCTATTGGCTGGTATTGGAGCATAGAATAGAGCTATTGGCTGGTGTTGGAGCATAGAGAACTATTGGCTGTTATTGGGGCATAGAGTACATCTATTGGCAGGTATTGGAGCGTAGAGTAGAGCTATTGGCTGGTATTGGGGCATAGAGTACAGCTATTTGCTAGTATTGGAGCGTAGAGTAGAGCTATTGGCTGGTAATGGAGCATAGAATACAGCTATTTGCTGGTACTGGAGCCTAGAGTAGAACTATTGGCTGGTATTGGTGCATAGAGTAGAGCTATTGGTTGGTATGGTATTGGAGCATAGAGTAGAGCTATTGGCTGATATTGGAGTGTAGAGTAGAGCTATTGGCTGGTATTGGAGCATGGATTAGAGCTTTTGGCTGGTATTGGAGCATGGATTAGAGCTATTGGCTGGTATTGGAGCATGGATTAGAGCTATTGGCTGGTATTGGAGAGCAGAGTACATCTATTGGCTGGTATTCGAGCATAGAGTAGAGCTATTGGCTGGTATTGGAGCATAGAGTAGAGCTATTGGCTGGTATTGGAGCGTAGAGTAGAGCTATTGGCTTGTATTGGAGTATGGATTAGAGCTTTTGGTTGGTATTGGAGCATAGAGTAGAGCTATTGGCTGGTATTGGAGAATGGATTAGAGCTATTGGCTGATATTGGAGTGTAGAGTAGAGCTATTGACTGGTATTGGAGCATAGAGTAGAGCTATTGGCTGGTATTGGAGCATAGAGTAGAGCTATTGGCTGGTATTGGAGCATAGAGTACATCTATTGGCAGGTATTGGAGTGTAGAGTAGAGCTATTGGCTGGTATTGGAATGTAGAGTAGAGCTATTGGCTGGTATTGGAGTATGGATTAGAGCTTTTGGCTGGTATTGGAGCATAGAGTGGAGCTATTGGTTGGTATTGGAGTGTAGAGTAGAGCTATTGGTTGGTATTGGAGTGTAGAGTAGAGCTATTGGCTGGTATTGGAGCAGGGTGTAGAGTTATTATCTAGTATTGGAGAGTAGTTAAGCCATAGCAAGGCCTGTAAAGTAAGTGGGGGAGAGGCTTGCAATGAGCTCCTCACACAGCTGTATGTTATCTGATTGGCTGGAGGTAATGACTCATGCAGTTCTATCACTGCTCATTGGCTGACAGGAACACTCTCCCAGGGCAGTCGTACATTTAAAGCAGATTATTCACACATGGAGCCATCATTTAAAAAAGAAAACACATTTAAAGGGATATGGAAGTTATATATTACCCTGTGTATCTGTTTACTGAATAGCAATTAAATCTGTATTTAAACCTTACATTTGAACTTAGTGTTGTTGCTTCCAGCAAATGTGCTTCTCTATACCCCCTGTTAGGAGTCCTGGAGGTAAAAGAGGATCTGCCCTGGATGCTGTCCTCGTTTATTTCTGTGGGTTTCCATGTAATTGCCACTCCAGAATATAACTGCACTCTGTGAGTTGCTTAGATCAAAAGTTCAAGAGCCAGCTCAGGAGCCAGTCAGACTGCAGTTGTAAGTTACTTTCATGTTCTGAGGTCACCTTAACATACAGAGAACTAAATAATCTACTACACAAGCTAGGAACCGGCCCCACACTAATGAGAGGCAGTAACCTTAAAACAGTGCTGTACATGGGTAGAATTCCTGGCTTGTGTATAATCCAACCTGAGCTTTGGCCAAAGCTGTGTAATACAACAGGCATATGCTTAAAGGAAGCCATGTTTAAAATGATAATGGATTACAAGAGCGAAGCCTTTGTGGGCACATTTACATGCCCCTGCTCAGGTTTCCAGAATGCAATGCAATGACTGTATTTCTCCGAATTCTGAGCAGGAAACAAGTTTTTTTTAACTTGTTTTAGATGCTCAAATGTGAGCACAAATTAACTATTTATATACTATATATATACACACACACATACATATTGTAATGTTTCTAATGTTTTTGTAAACCCATATAAACATATTATATCTTTTTTTGTATTTTTTTATTTATTTATCATATTTTCTTTTCTTTTTATTTCTTTTAATTGTATATTTACATTTCCTCATATTCTGATTAATTCATTTATTTTTTATATAAACCATGTAAACTATATTTTCTTTTCTTTATTTAAAAAAATAAATGTAAATAAAAAGTAATGTCAAATTCTTAAAGTAATAATCTTAATTTATTATTATATTAGCCTTGGTGTAAAATACTTTCCAAATTTCAATTGCCTAATAGGCCTTAAAGTAGAAGCCTTTAGACAACCAACAAAAGTTCTACTAGAACACCTTTTATGTGGCTCTATTATTATATTCCACAGATTATTATTTGTTTATTAGCACTTTTGGTTGTAGATATCTTCCTCTAATTGAATATTTATAGAATTAATTTGTCTTTATTCAATATATATAAAAAAAAATGTATTTATATATTGAATAAAGACAAATTAATTCTATAAATATTCAATTAGAGGAAGATATCTACAACCAAAAGTGCTAATAAACAAATTATAATCTGTGGAATATAATAATAGAGCTTCATAAGCCTGAGATCCACACAATAACAAACCAACATTAAATAGACACAAATGAGAAAAATTAAAAGGATATTCTAAAGACGTCAAGAATTTTTTTTAAATACATATCAAGGGAGTTGTTTTATTTGTTTTATATATTTTAAAGTCATTTACATTTTTAACAAATAATTTACATTTTAAATTAATAATAATAAAGATTATGTTTTTGAATTTTAATATGTGGCAATATTTACAATAATTTAAGCCACATAAAAGGTGTTCTAGTACAACTTTTGTTGGTTGTCTAAGGCTTCTACTTTAAGGCCTATTAGGCAATTGAAATTTGGAAAGTAACATTATTTTACACCAAGGCTAATATAATAATACATTAAGATTATTACTTTAAGAATTTAACATTACTTTTTATTTACATTTATTTTTTTTAAATAAAGAAAAGAAAATATAGTTTACATGGTTTGTTATTTTGTGGATCTCAGGCTTATGAAGCTCTATTATTATATTCCACAGATTATTATTTGTTTATTAGCACTTTTGGCTGTAAATATCTTCCTCTAATTGAATATTTATAGAATTAATTTGTCTTTATTCAATATATAAATAAATGTTTTAATTTTTTTAAATTTATATATTGAATAAAGACAAATTAATTCTATAAATATTCAATTAGAGGACGATATCTACAACCAAAAGTGCTAATAAACAAATAATAATGTGGAATATAATGATAGAGCCACATAAAAGGTGTTCTAGTACAACTTTTGTTGGTTGTCTAAAGGCTTCTACTTCAAGGCTTATTAGGCAATTGAAATTTGGAAAATAAATCAAAGGTAACAAACAGAGAACTTGTACCAGGAGCTAACACTTTTATATTTCCATATGTGACTAATTTCATATAAGAGTCATTTGTATTTATATGAAACTTCCCCTTTAACAGGACACAAACCTCACTGCAAAATAAGTAGAAATACATTCGGTTTGAGATCAAATAAAGAATAATTGGACTATAATTAAGCTGCTTTTTGCGCCGGTTCCCTCTTAGGTCTATTATCTGATCTAATCACATGTTTTTGTTCTGTTAAGGACATGAAATGACTGGAAACTCCAGGAGGAGAAATTACAGTAATACACATTTATGGCAAACTCATTTTGACAAACTCGAGGACTGAGTCCTGTTCCAGTTGATGACCCCTGAATTCTACATACTGCCAAATTTGACTTGAAGTGCTAGATAATTAAGCTTGAAAGTTGCGTAATTTAAATTATATATAAAGGTCCTCACCTGGATGTTTTGCATGAAATATTATTATTTGTAATATTAGAACCAGTTTAAACTTCATATTTGAATCTGTAAATCTCATTGGTTGGCTGGAGTTGCCTGAAAGACACATGCAATAATATGGAGGCAATAGAACATCTTCTATTAGATTTAGTGGTGCAGGTGGTGCAATGCAACAGGGCCCTCCTCTGGGGAGGCCGGTGCTGTGTAATTTGTTTTTCTTTTTTTAAAAGAGCATTTCTACTGAAGCGCCAAGAGGTGGCGGTGTGGAGCAGTTCAGCATGATGGGGATGTCTATTAGGAAAGAAGTGAGACAGCAAGCGCTGCAAAGTGACAGCAAAGTACAGGTAGGAAAGGTTCAGTGGGGGGGAGCAAACGACATAGGGATGGGGCTTTGTGAAGTGGTGCTGAGAGGAGTTTTGTGCTGTGTGGGAATGGATGCCGACAAGGACTGGGTGCTATATCCCTCGGCCACACCAGCCCCCTTACCCTATAGAGGATGTCACTGGAAAGTGGAGCACACACTTCCTGGAGCTATGCTGCAGGCAGGGGAGCATCTCGCAGGGAGGAAGTAAGAGAAGGGGAGCAGCTATGGAAAGGGGCTTTGGTGGGGAGCAGCTATGTGAAAGGGTCTCAGGGAGGGGCCCCTTTAAGAAGGGTTCTTGGGGAGGGGCCCTATGGGAAAGGGTATCGGGAAGGGGCCCTATGGAAAAGGGTCTCACGGAAGGGCCCTACAGAAAGGGGTCATGGGGAGGGGCCCTATGGGAAAGGGTCTCAGGGAGGGGCCCTACAGGAAGGGGTCTTGGGGTGGGGCCCTATGAGAAAGGGTATTGGGGAGGGGCCCTATGGGAAGGGCCCTTGGGGAGGGGCCCTATGGGAAAGGGTCTCAGGGAGAGGCCCTATGGGAAAGGGTCTTGGGGAAGAATGTCACTGGAAAGTGGAGCATGCACTTCCTGGAGCTATGCTGCAGGCAGGGAAGCATCTCGCAGGGAGGAAGTAAGAGAAGGGGAGCAGTTATGGAAAGGGGCTTTGGTGGGGAGCAGCTATGTGAAAGGGTCTCAGGGAGGGGCCCTGTAAGAAGGGGTCTTGGGGAGGGGCCCTATGGGAAAGGGTAATGGGGAGGGCCCCTATGGGAAAGGGTCTCACGGAAGGGCCCTAAAGAAAGGGGTCATGTGAAAGGGCCATATGGGAAAGGGTCTCAGGGAGGGGCCTTACAGGAAGGGGTCTTGGGGTGGGGCCCTATGAGAAAGGGTATTGGGGAGGGGCCCTATGGGAAAGGGTCTTGGGGAGGGGCCCTATGGGAAGGGCCCTTGGGGAGGGGCCCTATGGGAAAAGGTCTCAGGGAGAGGCCCTATGGGAAAGAGTCTTGGGGAGGGGCCCTATAGGAAGGGGTCTTGGGGAGGGGCCCTATGGAAGGGGTACTGAGTGGGTTGTTTTCAGAAAATGTAAATGCTTTTCATCGTAGGACTCATCGTAGAACACAAGCCGCGCCGTATCTATTAGGAGACGTAATTCAAGTAAATGTAAAAGCTGAAAATGTTACGACTTAATTAATGACAGGAAATATTATTTAAGTCTCTTTGGAAAAGTTTTGTTTTGTATACAAAAATGTATTAGATATAAGGACTGTATTGTAAAAGGTGTAAATATTTGTAAATATTGTTTTCTATTTAAATACATTTTAAAGATCCCAAGAGCAGTTAAAAGGACCTGGGAGGTTCCTGGATTTATTAGGTATATAATATCCACGTGTATCTATTTACTTTTATTAAGAAGGGCTTATAGTGTCTGGTCCCTGTATGGGTCTATCCTCTGCAGCTCATGAATACAGTGTACTTCTAAGTACAGAATGTGCCGTCTCTTAAAGTAACCAATCATTATAGAACATGGTGCTTGAGAGAGGTCACTGACAGGCTGATTTTAAACACTGCACTTCACAAACTGTGTATTCATGAGCTGCAGAGCTGATTTAGTCAGATTTTAGTCAGAACTTCATAAAATAAAGTATGTAAAAGTAAATAGATGCTCAGGGGTATTATTTGTAAAACCCATATCCCACTTCTGAATATTTTTTTTGTTTTCTGATACCTTTATTTGAAAACTGACAACACAATGTGACAGATTACAAAATATATATAATTATCAGTCTTTCTGATGCAACCAATAAAAATGTTTTCCACGTTCCTTTAAAGCCTTTTATTATACAGGTCATGCTCTAGTGGCTTACCACACCAATAACTACAATACAGTCATCAGGCAAGTGCTTAAAATACCTAACTTTCAAGTTCAGTTATCTAACACTTGCACTTAAAATGTGTAGTAACTGATTGTAATTATATTTAATGTTGTCACTTACCTGGGAAGGTGACACAGAGTGACATCTCAGCCACTAATAGAAGGGTCAGTGTGCCCAGCATGTTGCCCCCAGGATCAGAGCTTAATATGTAAGGTTTGGGTTACACAGATGTAGAGTTCACAGGAACTGTGCCACTGCCACAGGAGGGTGCAGAAGATGGGCACACTGCTGGCACAGGATACTGCAATAGATGGGTACAATTCTGGCAGAGGAGGATGCAATGGATGGACACACTGCCGGCATAGAAAGAAGCAGTAGATGTGAACACTTCTGGCACAGGAGGATGCAGTAGATGGGCACACTGCTGGCACAGGAGGATGTAGTAGATGGGCACTCTTCTGACACAGGAGGATGCAGTATATGGGCACACTTCTGGCACAGGAAAAGGCAGTGGATGGGCACACAACTGGCACAGGAAAAGGCAGTGGATGGGCAGACTGCTGGCACAGGAAAAGGCAGTGAATGGGCACACTGCTGGCACAGGAAAGGCAGTGGATGGGCACACTGCTGGCACAGGAGTGTGCAGGAGATGGGCACACTGCTGGCACAGGAGAGTGCAGGAGATGGACACACTTCTGGCACAGGAGAGTGCAGGAGATGGGCACACTGCTGGCACAGGAGAGCGCAGGAGATGGGCACACTGCTGGCACAGGAGAGTGCAGGAGATGGACACACTTCTGGCACAGGAGAGTGCAGGAGATGGGCACACTGCTGGCACAGGAGAGCGCAGGAGATGGGCACACAGCTGGCACAGGAGAGTGCAGGAGATGGGTTTACAACTTATATAAAAGGATGCACTAGATGTGCACACTGCTGGCACAGGAGGAAGGAGGAAATGGGCACACTGCTTGCCTGCTGGCAGCTGATATTGAGCTTTTTCTCTTCAGATTGCAACACACCTGAAACCTGCAGCTCAGGGACTGAAGCCAAGAACCTTTGTTTTCAGCTGACACCTTAAGACCAAGACTGTATACTTTATACTTCAAGAGCTGCTGCCTTAAAGTGGGGTGGCACTAGAAGAGCCAAAGCTAATACCCAATCCTGGCAGGTGACACTCCAAGAACTAAAACAGAGACTTAGATTAGTCTGGCCCAAAAAATCTGACACTGGGACTTCATAGGTATGTAAGATGGGGATATGGGCCCCAGTGCAAAAGCTCTATTTGGAAATTTTAAAACCTATTTTGTGTAGGGGTCCTCTGGTCTCTCCAGGAGTTCATGGGAGATAATTTTTCTTTGCCATCTTACTGGCATATCTTCTTCCTTGGGTAGGGGATCTTAAACAATGTCACGGGTGAGGGTACCGGGGCGGGGAGGGGATGGGGGGCCAAGGTGGGAGAGATAATTAAAAAAACTATATGTAATTTATAGAACATTGTGATACTACATATAACACCTGTTGCTGATCGGTCATGCCCAACCCTTCCTCAGGAAAAATACACTCAAGATCCTCTCACCAGACCGACACCAGAAAATTATGCGAACCCTAAGAATGTTCAACAAGGTTTCTTTATTGGATACAAGCTTGGAGACCACAATGAAGGTTTCCTCAGGCAAGTGGTCTGAGTTACTGATTATAGAGCCAACAACAGAGAAAGAGAAAATGATTATGGTCATTGGCTATTTTGTTCAATATGGTCACAAGCTACCTAGAAATATGAAAATATCAGCACTCTTGTCTTACAAACTATTCTTGCACCTAAATGTCTGGAAATATCAGAATATCAGCATGTCTGTCTTACAAGCTATTTTTGCTCTTGAGCATCTAAAAAACGTCAGCTAACAGTTGTTAGTAGATGTTCACGGGAACTGGTGTTTAAACAGTGTATGGCCACTGGTGTCAAGATACTAGTTAGTCACAAGCTGAAAATGGGGAAAGCAGAAAAAAAAAATAGTTAATCCACATTTATAATAACACTATTAGATAAGTACAAAAAACACAATTTCCTCTTCAATTCCCCCTTTTGACACCAAGAGGTGTTGAGAAAGGAAAGAAGTCTTCAGTTGTTCTGGGCAAGAGGCCCGAGGTCCTAATGTAGGGAGGTGAGGAGCATTATTGTGGTCAGTTATCACCGTACCACTACTGGACCTTCATGTCGTTGCTTGAAGAATCCTCAAGGTGAAGAAAATGAATAGGCACAGTGCTTTGTAGAAGGTGGTGACAACGCAGAGATGATGAAAGAAACAAAGATGGCAAAATAAACAAGAATCGTTTGGCCAAGCTCTCCAAGCCAGGAAAAGGGTCCAGAAGAGGCTCAAGAGAGCATCCTTATTCTTTGCTGGATCTCACTGACATTATCAGGGTCCATTTGCATGGTAGTATGATGGTCATCAATATAGGTACAACAGTCCGTACCCACAAGGGCACAAGTTTCTTTGCAGCTAGCAAGAGCCATCCTGTGCTGCAAGGTAACCATGCAAATTTGCATCTGTTCCTGGTTCAATTTATTAATAGCATCTTCAGTGTCCTTCAAGGCAGCATCAATAAGAGTGGAAAAAATATGTGCCCCAATTAGGAAAGACAATACCCAAATTTGTTAGGTCTTAGAGGAGAGACAGCGCAGGTCGCGTGGGTGACCAGTAAGCAGTATATAAGTGTTATATATACAGTAGCAAGAACAACAGCACCAATATAGCAGGTTCCCATCCAATTGGGAGGAAGCCATCTATAGGCCCATTTACCACACACGTAATAAAACCATTTAAGAGTGGGAGGGGTCTGGATAAAATAGCAACTATGGAGAAAATCTACCACAGTGGTGTGTTGTGTTAATTAGATCAGTATAGGAAATGGCTTGATATATAAAGGCGTGATAGGGGCTCCAGATGTGGACTTCTTGCTCACTGTGCCTTAGGAAGTGCAGCTGCGCCTCACTGATGAGGCCCAAGAGAAGCTGAAACGTACGTATGGGGTTTGCTGTTTCTCCTGTTCAGGTTAGAATTGCCTGATCAATCTTCTGTGTGAGACCGGACTTATATACTACATGATATTTATCCTTGTGAAGGGCACAAGTGGCTAAAGAGGCTGCTCTCTGAGTAGGTGACCAGGCCTACAGAACAAACCTATTTAGGTATTGTTTGTTCTCAGATTGAGCACCTCTAATTTGCTGTTTTGTTGTTGATATATATATATATATATATTCATACCCAGGACCATGTTTGAGCATGACCAAAAATGATAGTGGAATTATTACAGGAGTAGTACTGGTCCTACAGCCTGCAGACAGTTATAACCTGTAAAGTTAGTAGCTAAGGACACTCGTCTATTGCTTTGATGATTTCTAACATGAGGTATAGCACTTGTTAACCAATTTGTAAAGTCATGTTAAGAGCAAACGTTTGAGTTAGAGGTATTAGTAGATTCATGCATGAAGTCAGTGAGATTTTCAAAAGGAATAGAAGAACTCGGACTGCAAAAAGATCCAATCAATCAATACTACAGGAGATGAAGCCAAACAGTTCACTGGAAGGTTCGATCATGAGGCTGAAGCTCCAATATGTTGGCCACTTCAGGAGAAGACAGGATTCACGTGAGAGAGTTCTGATGCTGGGAAAGATTTAAGGCACACAAAGAAGGGAACGACAGAGGCGGAGATGGATAGATGAGGTCGTTGAAGCAATGAACGTGGGCTTGAGGGAGCTCCGAGGGGCAGTGGCTGACAGATGTTCCTGGCATGCTATGGTCCATGACTGAAAGATTAAATAAACAACAACAATCTGTAACTATGAGTAATGGCAGTAGTATGTTTAAAGTGTTTGGCTCTACTCATGCCTGAGGACCAGTTGATAAAGTTTCGGTCCTACGACTGTCTGTTGAGAACCAGTGCTCCATATCATAGTCATTATTAGTTATTTGGTGTAGGGGACAGAAGACTCCCTCAGCAGGATGGGGAGATGATGCAATGTGTGTCCTATAGTTTCCTTGCCCTATCTTGAGCCTCGTTGTTTAAATATGTAAATAAACTGACAAACTTGTGACCTCTTTTATATACAGTATCTCACAAAAGTCATTACACCCCTCACATGTACATATGTTATTATATCTTTTCATGTGATAACACTGCAGACATGCCCCTCTGCTTCAATGTGAAGTAGTAAGTGTACGGCCTGTATAACAGTGTAAATGTGCTGTCCCCTCAAAATAACTCAACACACCGCCATTAATGTCTAAACCATTGGCAACAAAAGTGAGTACACCACTAAGTGGAAATGTCCAAATTGGGCCCAAAGTGTCAATATTTTGTGTGGTCACCATTATTTTCCAGCACTGTCTTAACCCTCATGGGCATGGAGGTCATGAGAGCTTCACAGGTTGCCACTGGAGTCCTCTTCCACTCCTCCATGATGACGGAGCTGGTGGATGTTAGAGACCTTGCGCTCCCCCACCTTCTTTTTGAGGATGCCCCACAGATGCTCAATAGGATTTAGGTCTGGAGACATGCTTGGCCAGTCCATCACATTTACCTTCAGCTTCTTTAGCAAGGCAGTGGTCGTCTTGGAGGTGTATTTGGGGTCATTATCATGTGGGAATACTACCCTGCGGCCCAGTCTCCGAAGGGAGGGGGATCATGCTCTGCGTCAGTATGTCACAGTACATGTTGGCATTCATGGTTCCCTCAATGAATTGTAGCTCCCCAGATACATTGGTTGTTTATGCCAATATTTCCCCTTGCAAAACATAGTTATAAAATTAAATGTGGTTTGTAGCACCACCATATCATATGACAGCTAAAAGACAAACCCGGCTGATTAATACCTATAGTCCATTAGTTAAAACACACCCATGCAAAATAAAAAGGAAATAGTACATTTGTATTCACATTTGAATGTCTAAAATAAGTTAAAAAATTTGCATAAATCAAAGAAAAGAGAGAGAGAAATCCAGGCACAAGAGGCCATGTGAGTCTGTATCAGGTGCTCATTGGACTGGGGCGGCAGGCTCCAGAGCCCTGAAGCTTATGGGGAGAATCACTGTGCGAAGCAGCACTCCCCCTGCTGGAGCTCTCATTGCGCATGCATGTCTGGTCGAAATCTTCCACCGCCCTGCAGGAACAGGGAATGAGGAAGGAATGTCTAGCAACATGTTGCCATTACTGAATGACTTATCTGCATCATGTGGAGAGGGATCATGTGACAATATGCACTGCTGAAAAGCTCCAAGAGGGAGGTAAGATGGAGGGAGCAAGTTCTCTTATTTCAATTTAAAGTGACAGAGACCATAGAAGCAGAAGGAGAAAAGACAAAGAGAATAACAAAGAGTGCCCTGATATATGATGAGAGAAAGGCTCTACCAAGTACCTATCCTGATGACAACAGATAATAATAGATGAAGACACAGATACAGAGTTTGTTGACTAAAAGTCAAAGCCCAGACACAAATCTTGTCTGCACCCAAGACAAGGGGGAAAGGTCAAACTCTTGTTCATTCTTGTTCATTGGCTCATTGACAATACGCCCATGCATGTATCTGCTGGCAAAGAGAAAATATGTAAAGATCTGTGAGAAAGTCACATACTCCTTGTCCTGTGCCTGAATATCTGCACATGATGGCCTATTGCTTTGACCAGAGGATCTCACCATCCTGAAGAAAGTGATCCGCCTGTTTATTGTTTATTGTATGGACAAATATGGGCATGGCTAAGTGTGATGTGTAAGACTAGGCCTGTATGAAGTGTGTGTGAGCATATGTCTTCATTGTTTTGTCATGTTTACTTAATACCTATACCTGTCTTTTTTTTACTGTCCCTTGGTTTCTAACATTTCTGCACCTTGTTCTATCAGCTTGCTAGGATCTAGTACGTACTAACATCTAATAAGGAATTGTAATTAGGGAAAGAAGAAGTTATCATTATACAGTCTGGGTTATCCGTAATATCAGTCTTAACTTTATTGGTTATTATTAAATTGCATTTATCATCTAAATGCCAACTGTGAATAAGACAATGAGTATAAAGGGAAATTGGTTATATGGTCTAGTTGTTGGTAATTGGTTGGGTGGTGTTTTGTGAAAATCAAGTGAGGCCATTTTATCTGCATTAACCATTGTGTTTTATTTGACCTACCTGAACTTTTATATCCATTGCACCAAAATCTGGACTATCTCATGGTAACATTTATCAGCATATGTGGATGTTTTCATCCCCCCTTGTTATATGGACTTGGTCAAACAGGAGCTCACTTATTTTTATCTGGATTTATTTTTTGGGACTTATTGTTTTTTCTTCAGGATTTGATTTTTCTTCTTGATTGTGCTTTATAATCACTGTTTGTAAAGCTTTCATTCAAAAACATTTGGACTGTGAACATTGTGCCAAGGACTCCATTATTGAGAGACTTTTACATTTTTCCACAGATCATATTGGACTATTATAATTGCTTTTTTAATTGTATTGTGTTTTGATCTTTGCTATGTATGTTATTTTTCTTTTGCAATGCTCTTGTTTGAAGGTAAAAGGTCCAAAAGACTCCGTGAGATGTAATGTAATATCTCTATGTTATAGGAAACTCATCTGTACTGTATCCTTTAGGGGCCTTGAGTCACTTTAGGAGCCAGTCTGAAGATCATGCCTCTACTTCCTATTATGTTTATCATTTTGTATATATGTTTTTTAGTTGTATGTGTGAAATGTATATTAAGATTATACATATAGTTACATAGTTACATAGTAATTTAGGTTGAAAAAAGACTTTAGTCCATCAAGTTCACCCTTTTTAGAAACTTTGCCAATTGTCTCAAAAGGGAAAAAATTATAAAATTCCTTCCTGACCCCAGATACTGGAGATCAGATTCATCTCGGATCAATACTCCCTCTATAATTATCCAGGATAGCCCTGAATGCCCTTTTTATTTAAAAATATATCCAATCCCTTTTTAAAGTTATCTATCAAATCCGCTGTCACCACCTCCTTTGGTAGAGAATTCCACAGATTAACCACCCTTACTGTGAAGAACCCTTTTCTTTCTTTAAGGTGAAATCTTTTTACTTTTAAACTCAAAGGATGTCCCCTTGTCATTTGAAGACCTCTTTTCAGAAAAAGTTCACTTGACAAAGCCTTTGACCCTGAATATATTTATATAAGGTAAATCATATGCCCTCTTAGACGCCTTTTTGCTAGAGAAAATAAGTTTAATTTGGTTAGTCTTTCTTCATAAATTAGCCCCTCCATTCCCCTTATAAGTTTTCTTGCCCTTCTCTGTAGTTGTTCCAGCTCAAAAATGTCCTTTTTATGTATTGGTGCCCAAAATTGTACTCCATATTCCAAATGAGGGCGTACTAGAGATTTGTATAGTGGCAGAATTATATTTGCTTCCCTGGCTTCTATACCCTTCCTAATACATGCTAATAGTGTATTTGCCTTTGCAGCTGCTGCTTGGCTTTGAGCACTGTTACCTAGGCGGTTGTCCACAAGTACTCCCAAATCCCTTTCAATATGTGATACGCCTAGATTTGCTCCATTAAGATTATAAATTGCATGGCTATTTTTCCTTCCCAGATGCACTTTACATTTATTCGTATTAAATCTTGTCTGCCATTTAGATGCCCATTCCCCTATTTTATGTAAATCCCTTTGGAGGGAAAGTATATCCTTATCTGATTTAATTACCTTGCACAACTTTGTGTCATCAGCAAAAATGGAGACACCACACTACAGTCCCACTTCTAAGTCATTAATAAATATGTTAAAAAGGGGAGGACCTAACACTGAACCCTGAGGAACCCCACTTACCACATTAGTCCACTCGGAGTATGTTCATTTACCACAACCCTTTGCTTCCTGTATTTTAGCTCTCAATTCATGAGCAGATATTTACTGCAATTCCTGTATCTCTTAGTTTGCACAATAGTCTCCCATGTGGCACTGTATCAAAAGCCTTTGCAAAATCCAAAACGACTACATCCACTGAGTTGCCTTGATCCAAGTTCTTACTAACCTCCTCATAGAAATGAATTAGATTTGTTTGACATGACCTATCCCTCATAAATCCATGTTGGCTCCTACTTATAATCCTGTTTGGATAGACATATTCTTGTATATTATCCGTTATTAACCCTTCTAAAAGCTTTCCCACTACAGAAGTGAGGCTCACTGGTCTATAATTCCATGCATTTGCTCTTGCTCCCTTCTTAAATATAGGAATCACATCTGCATTTCGCCAGTCATCTGGTAGAGACCCAGTGTTGAGTGAATCTTGAAAAATTATATATAATGGTTTTGCTATTACAGAACCCAGTTCCCTCAGTACACGTTGATGTATTCCAGCAGGACCTGGGGCTTTATTAACATTTATTTTTTCCAACCTCTTTTGGATTTCTTCCTGCGTTAACCAATTATTTGGTGAAGGTAGTGTAGCCCCATTATGTTGCAGTGACCCAACCACTGGTACTTCCCTTGTGTATACCGAAGAAAAGAACCTATTTAGCTCATCTGCTTTTTCCTGGTCACTAATTATCAGACAACCTGTGTTACATTGTAATGCTCCTATAGCTTCCTTCCTTGCCTTCTTCCTATTAATATATTTAAAAAATATTTTAGGGTTAGTCTTACTCTGACTAACTTTTTATTTTCTATTTTAGCCAGTCTAATAGCCCTTTTGCTGCCTTGGTGATTTCCTTGTACTCACATAAAGCAGTGTCTGTCCCCTTTTGTTTGTATAATTTAAATGCCTGCTTTTTACTCATCATCTTCATTTTTAAGCCATTGTTAATCCACATGGGTTGTGATTTACTCCTTCTACTTTTATCTCCACATGGTATATGGTGATAAGTATGTTTACCAGTGGCGGCTGGTGAACTTTCAAGTTGGAGGGGCTCCAGAGCAAGACTTGGCTCCTTCCCTTACACAGACCACACCCACTTTTAAAACCCTCCCCCTGATGTCATATTGACCTTTATATGCCCCACCCAATTACCTTATACTTGCCCCAACCATTGAAATAGACTCCGCCTACTGATTTTTTAATACTGTTCAAAAATTAAATATTATTTGTGATAACTAAATCCAAGATAGCCTCATTTCTAATAGGTTCTTGTATAACCTGGGCCAAATAATGATCCCTGGGTGTACTCAAGAACCTGCTCCCTTTACCCGTACTGCTGGTCTCATTTATCCAGTTTATTTCAGGGTAGGTAAAGTCTCCTATTATTAGAACTTGCCCATGCTTAGCTGCATTTCCAATCTGTAACAATAATTACAGTTCCTCACTTTCAATTATATTTGGGGGTTTATAGCATAATATTCTTTTGGAATTTGCTGTTCCGCTATTTAACTCTACACACAAACATTCAACATTATCACTAGCTTCAGCATAAATATCTTCTCTGACTATAGGCATTCAGTCTTAACATACAGACAAATCCCTCCTCCTCTTTTACAATTGCCCCTATCTTTCCTAAATAGGTTCTAACCATCCAGATTAACAGTCCAGTCATGAGATTCGTCCCACCATGTTTCGGTAATGCCTATTAAATCCCATTTTCTCATTAACTGCTAATAATTCTAACTCTCCCATTTTTCCTGGCAAGCTTCTGGCATTAGCAAGCATACATCTTATGTTATGAATCTGTAGTTCTGAAGTGCCTGCCACTGTAAATGAGTTACTTAGCAGTACCTCCCTATCAACTATTCTAACCCTCCCCCATCTCCTCCCCCTTTACTAGTTAATTTGTTCCTTACCCCCTCTACCCTTTCTACCCCATTAAATTCATCTTTTTCCTCCCCCTCACCTACTAGTTTAAAAGTACCCCCAGCCTTTCTACCATCCTGTCCCCTAGCACAAAAGCTCATCATTAAGTTGCAATCCATCACTGCTATAGAGATTGTACCCAAGTGAGAAGTCAGCCCAGTGCTCTAAAAACCCAAACCCCTCCATAGTGTATCACGTTTTTATCCATGCATTAACCTCCCTAAGCTCCTTCTGTCTCCCTGGGTTAGCACGTGGCACAGGTAGTATCTCAGAAAATACTACCTTGGAGGTCCTTGCCTTCAGCTTATTACCTAGTTCTCTAAAATCATTCTTCAGGACACTCCATCTTCCACTAAATTTGTCATTGGTACCAATATGAACCAAGACCGTCGGTTCATTTCCAGCCCCTCCCAATAATTTATCTACTCGATCCACAACATGCCGAACCCGAGCACCCGGGAGACGGCAAACTGTTCGCTAGCTGGGATCTGGGTGACAAATCACCCTGTCTACCTTCCTAATAATAGAGTCCCCAACCACCAAAACCTGCTTGTTTCTCTGCCTATTCTGCCCTCCCTCTCCTCCAGTAGAACTGTTCTCCCGGCTGTTAGAGGGGACAGCTCTATCTGGCATTGCCATTCCTGAATGGACATCAACAACAGTTTCACTCAGTCTTGGTCAGTTCTGGCCCACCTCCTCCTGATCCCCCTGCTTCCGCTTCTAACTGTAACCCAGCTACCTCCCTGGACATCCTCACTAGTCCCAGCTCCACCCTCCATGCTAGGCACAGCGAAATTGTGCTCAGTTAGCACCAACTCCCTTTCCAGTGGAGCAATATCACTAAGTGCTGCAATTCTTCTCTCCAGTTCTCCAATTTGAGCTTCCAGGGAGGCAACATGCTTACACATGTCACAGAGGTATGGACCCTGGATCATCTGTTCCAGTAGTGCATACATGTGGCAGGATGTACACTGAGTGAGGTTGTCACTGGACTGACTCATAATTACATATATATAAAGCACTACAATGTAGTCCTCTTTTTTTTGGACCTACAACTGTACTTATATTACTGTTTGTATTAGGTTCTTACTACTCACCTACCCACTACTCACTGCACAAGTACACAAACAAACTTTATTGTTCAGGAGACATCCCAGAACAGATGCAAGCAGACCACAAAAAGTCACACACTGATATAGCTTTACACAGGAAAAAACACCCCGCCTCTCAGCTGCCACTAATCACTGCACAAGTACACATAGTTACATAGTTACATAGTATTTAAGGTTGAAAAAAGACTTTCAGTCCATCAAGTTCAACCTTTTAAGATCTCCTTTGATCTGCAATATGCGGATTAACTATTAATTCATTAGTTGTTAATTAATTATTAATCAATTATTTAATGTTTTTTTTTTATTTTTTTTATTATTATTAATTAGTCCTGAGGAAGGCAAATAGAAAGAAAAAAAAAAAAAGCGAGACTTAGCCAATTGTCTAAAGGGGAAATGTTAAAAATTTGGATCATTACTGTCTCTCTAATTATCCATGATAACCCTGAATACCCTTTTTAATTAGAAAAAAATCTAGTCCCCTTTTAAAGTTATCTATCGAACCCGCTGTCACCACCTCCTTTGGTAGAGAATTCCACAGATTAACCACCCTTACTGTGAAGAACCCTTTTCTTTCTTTGAGGTGGAATCTTTTTACTTCTAACCTCAAGGGATGTCCTCTTGTCAGTTGAAAACCTCTTGGCACAAAAAGCTCCCCTGACAAATCTTTATACTGACCCTGGATGTATTTATATAAGGTAATCATATCTCCTCTTAGACGCCTTTTTTCTAGAGAAAATAAGTTTAATTTGGTTAGTCTTTCTTCATAACTTAGCCCCTCCATTCCCCTTATTAGTTTGGTTGCCCTTCTCTGTACCTTTTCCAGCTCTAAAATGTCCTTTTTATGAAGTGGTGCCCAAAATTGTACTCCATATTCCAAATGAGGGCGTACTAGAGATTTGTGTATTTGCTTCCCTGGCTTCTATACCTTTCTTAATACATGCTAATATTTTATTTGCCTTTGCAGCTGCTGCTTGGCTTTGAGCACTGTTACCTAGGTGGTTGTCCACAAGCACTCCCAAATCCCTTTCAATATCTGATACACCTAGATTTGCTCCATTAAGATTATAAATTGCATGGCTATTTTTCCTTCCCAGATGCATAACCTTACATTTATTCGTATTAAATCTCATCTGCCATTTAGATGCCCATTCCTCAATTTTATGTAAATCCCCTTGGAGGGAAAGCACATCATTTTCTGATTTAATTACCTTGCACAACTTTGTGTCATCAGTGAAAATGGAGACCCCACACTCCAATCCTACCTCTAAGTCATTAATAAATATGTTAAAAAGGAGAGGACCTAATACTGAACCCTGAGGAACCCCACTTACCACATTAGTCCAATCGGAGTATGTTCCATTTACAACAACCCTTTGCTTCCTGTCTTTTAGCCAGCTCTCAATCCATGAGCAGATATTTACTACAATTCCTGTATCCCTTAGTTTGCCCAATAGTCTCCCATGTGGCACTGTATAAAAAGCCTTTGCAAAATCCAAAAAGACTACATCCACTGAGTTGCCTTGATCCAGGTTCCTAGTAACCTCCTCATAGAAACTAATTAGATTTGTTTGACATGACCTATCCCTCATAAACCCATGTTGACTCCTACTTATAATCCTGTTTAAATATACATATTCTTGTATATTATCCCTTATTAACCCTTCTAAAAGCTTCCCCACTACAGAAGTGAGGCTCACTGGTCTATAATTCCCCGGATTTGCTCTTGCTCCCTTTTTAAATACAGGTATCACCTCCGCTTTTCTCCAGTCATCTGGTAGAGACCCTGTGTTGAGTGAATCTTGAAAAATTAAATATAATGGTTTGGCTATTACAGAACCCAGTTCCCTTAGTACCCTTGGATGTATTCCATCAGGACCCGGGGCTTTATTAACATTTATTTTTTCCAACCTCTTTTGGATTACTTCCTGTGTTAACCAATTATTTGGCAAAGGTAGTGTAGCCCCATTATGTCGCAGTGTCCCAACCACTGGTACCTCCCTTGTGTATACCGAAGAAAAGAACCTATTTAGCTCATCTGCCTTTTCCTGGTCACTAATTTTCAGACAGCCTGTTTCACATTGTAATGTTCCTATAGCTTCCTTCTTCGCCTTCTTCCCATTTATATACTTAAAAAATATTTTAGGGTTAGTCTTACTCTCTTTTGCAATTAATTTTTCATTTTCTATTTTAGCCAGTCTAATCGCGCTTTTGCTGCCTTGTTGATTTCCTTGTATTCCCGTAAAGCAGTCTCTGTCCCCTCTTGTTTGTATAATTTAAATGCCTGTTTTTTACTCCGTATCTTGATCTTTAAATCATTGTTAAGCCACATGGGTTGTGATTTACTCCTTTTACTTTTATTCCCACACGGTATATGCCGATGTGTATGTATATTTAGTAAGGATTTAAATGTTGTCCATTTATGTTCAGTGTTTTTACCTATCAGTTCTCTGTCCCAGTCTATACTTTGTATTGCTGCCCTTAGACCATTAAAATCTGCCCTTTTAAAAATTCAGAGTTTTTGTTGGCCCCTTAAAATGTTGTTGTTTTTAATTCAATCTCAAATGAGACTGTGTTGTGATCACTGTTTCCCAAAGGTTGCCCTATTCCAACATTTGATACAATATCAATATTATTTGTAATGAGTAAATCTAAGATAGCTTCATTTCTAGTAGGCTCCTGTATAACCTGGGCCAGATAATGATCCCTGAGTGTACTCAAGAACCTGCTCCCCTTAGCTGTACTGCTGGTCTCATTTATCCAGTTTATTTCAGGGTAATTAAAATCTCCCATTATTAGAACTTGCCCGTGCTTAGCTGCATTTCCAATCTGTAACAATAATTGTATTTCCTCACTTTCAGATATATTTGGGGGTTTATAGCATACTCCTACTAATATTCTTTTAGAATTTGCTGCTCCGCTATTTAACTCTACCCACAAACATTCAACTTTATCACTAGGTCCACCATAAATATCTTCTCTGACTATAGCCTTAAATTCAGGCTTAACATACAGACAAATCCCTCCTCCTCTTTTACCATTGCCTCTATCTTTCCTAAATAGGTTATAACCATCCAGATTAACAGTCCAGTCATGAGATTCCTCCCACCTCGTTTCAGTAATGCCTATTAAATCCCATTTTTCATTAATTGCTAATAATTCTAACTCTCCCATTTTTCCTGGCAAGCTTCTGGCATTAGCAAGCATACACCTTATGTTATGAGTCTGTAGTTCTGAAGTGCCTGCCACTGTACTTGAATTACTTAGTACTACCTCCATATTGACTATACTACCCCTCCCCCCATCTCCTCCCCTATGAGTTGTTAATTCATCCCTTATACCCTCTACACTTTCTACCCCATTACTTATATCTAGTCCCTCCCCCCCCCACCTACTAGTTTAAAAACTCCTCCAGCCTTTCTACCATCCTATCCCCTAGTACAAAAGCTCCCTCATCATTAAGGTGCAATCCATCCCTACTGTAGAGATTGTACCGAAGTGAGAAGTAAGCCCAGTGCTCTAAAAAGCCAAACCCCTCCTTAGTGCACCACATCTTTAGCCACGCATTAACCTCCCTAATCTCCTTCTGCCTCCCTGGGCTAGCACGTGGCACTGGTAGTATCTCAGAAAATACTACCTTGGAGGTCCTTGCTTTAAGCGTATTCCCTAGTTCTCTAAAATCATTCTTTAGGACACTCCATCTTCCACTAACTTTGTCATTGGTACCAATATGTACCAAGACCGCCGGTTCATTTCCAGCCCCTCCCAATAATTTGTCTACCCGATCCACAACATGACAACATGACACAACACGCTTACAAATCTGTACCTTGTCATATTTGTATTTTTTCCTTTGATGACAATTTTCATTGTCATAGGGGGAGTGTTGTGGAGAAATACAAATATCCATACATTATTTAGTATATATACAGTATATATATATATATATATATATATATATATATATATATATATATATATATCATTCATCACTTTTGGAGAAATATATATATATCATTCATCACTTTTGGAGAACTTGTGATATTTGGCTAAATTTAGCTCTGAAACAGTTAAATCTGCATATCCCAGATTTAGCAAGCTTACTAGAAGCCATCAACAACTCTTAAGTCTAAACAAGATGTACTCCAGCAGTTCACAAGCCAAAGATGATCAACAACTTGATCTATGCGTAGAGACATATCAGGCATGGTTAATGCATGCTCAATACATGTTCCATCTTTTATTGGATTGCAAAATATAAATAATATCTTACTGGTCTAGAAATAGGAGGTGGTGGAATGTACCATTTTCTGGAAGGTAATAATGGGCATACCATTTTCTGTATGGGGAACTACTATAAAAGGTTATGATTTGTATATATTTGGTGTCAGCAGCAGCCATTGTGAATATTATTCTGTTGCTGATCCACGTGTGTCCAAATAAAGTGAAGAAAATCAGAGGCCTCTGTGTTTGGGTATCATGACTGGGTTTTGGAGTAGAATGTTGATCTGTGGATATGTTTTTTCTTCAACAAAGCACATAATTGCCAAAAATGTATCTATTGAGTGTGTGTTGGTTATGACTCCAGACAACAAGACATAGTAGAGCAAGATGAGATCCAAACTTGGGACTGTGAGCTTTGCATCTAGAGGTATTCTCTTCTCTGCCACTAGGAGCAGATATAAGGTGGGGGAAAAAGTATTTGATCCCCTGCTGATTTTGCACGTTTCTCCACTGACAAAGAAATGACCAGTCTATAATTTTATGGTTGGTGTATTTTAAGAGACAGAACAACAAACAAACCCCCAAGAAAAATGCATGCCAAAAAAGTTCTAAATTGATTTGTAGGTCAGTGAGGGAAATAAGTATTTGATCCCGTATCAATCAGCAAGATTCCAGGTGTCTATTATACAGGTAACGAGCTGAGATTAGGAGCACTCTGTTAAAGGGAGTGCTCCTAATCTCAGCTTTTTACCTGTATAATAGACACCTGTCCACAGAAGCAATCAATCAGATTCCAAACTCTCCACCATGGCCAAGACCAAAGAGCAGCCCAAGGATGTCAGGGACAAGATTGTAGACCTAAACAAGGCTGGAATGGGCTACAAGACCATCGCCAAGCAGCTTGGTGAGACGGTGACAACAGTTGGTGCGATTATTCGCAAATGGAAGAAACACAAAATAACTGCCAGTCTCCCTCGGTCTGATGCTCCATGCAAGATCTCACCTCGTGGAGTTTCAATGATCATGAGAACGGTGAGGAATCAGCCCAGAACTACACGGGAGGATCTTGTTAATGATCTCAAGGCAGCTGGAACCATTGTCACCAAGAAAACAATTGGTAACACACTACGCCATGAAGGACTGAAATCCTGCAGCGCCCGCAAGGTCCCCCTGCTCAAGAAAGCCCACGTACAGGCGCGTCTGAAGTCTGCCAATGAACATCTGAATGATTCAGAGGAGAACTGGGTGAAAGTGTTGTGGTCAGATGAGACCAAAATCGAGCTCTTTGGCATCAACTCAACTCGCCGTGTTTGGAGGAGCAGGAGGAATGCTGCCTATAACCCCAAGAACACCATCCCCACCGTCTGACATGGAGGTGGAAACATTATGCTTTTGGTGTGTTTTTCTGCTAAGGGGACAAGACAACTGCACCGCATCAAAGGGACGATTGATGGGGCCATGTACCATCAAATCTTGGGTGAGAACCTCCTTCCCTCAGCCAGGGCACTGAAAATGGGTCGTGGATGGGTATTCCAGCATGACAATGACCCAAAACACACAGCCCAGGCAACAAAGGAGTGGCTCAAGAAGAAGCACATTAAGGTCCTGGGGTGGCCTAGCAGTCTCCAGACCTTCATCCCATAGAAAATCTTTGGAGGGAGCTGAATATTCGAGTTGCCAAACATCAGCCTCAAAACCTTAATGACTTGGAGAAGATCTGCAAAGAGGAGTGGGACAAAATCCCCCCTGAGATGTGTGCAAACCTGGGGGCCGACTACAAGAAACGTCTGACCTCTGTGATTGCCAACAAGGGTTTTGCCACCAAGTACTAAGAAGAAGGGGTCAAATACTTATTTCCCTCATTGACCTGCAAATCAATTTATATCTTTTTTGACATGTGTTTTTCTTGTTTTTTTTTTTATTCTGTCTCTCACTGTTAAAATACACCGACCATTAAAATTATAGACTGATCATTTCCTTGCCAGTGGACAAATGTTCAAAATCAGCAGGGGATCAAATACTTCCCCCCCACACTTTATATGCTGTGTGTCTACACGCTTAAGATCTGTCCTTCACAAAATCGAGTATGTGATTGTAACACCTGAGCATCTCTACCTGGATCCTATAAATATGGAGTTGCACTGAGTCTTTGTGCTCAGCCATTGAGATCTTACCCCCAGCATAATTGTGATTCATATGTTATTTGACTTGGCTTGTTGTTTGGATTTCCCACTTTTGTCTTCTGCCTAAACCTGACCCCTGGACCGTTTAACCTCGTCTTTGACCTCTGTGCTTGTCTAGCACCTTCTCAGAGTTACCTGCTTGTCTGGCACCATCCCAAAGTTACCTCCCTGGCTCCAGCTACCTGATCCTGACCTGCCGCTTCTCCTGCACCTGTGGTGCTTCCATCTGAACCCGGTCCACTAGAACCTCCTGCTACTGGACTCCTATTTGTTCAGTCTCTGACGTCCAGTCCTGTTGAGGGACCTCCTGACCAGCTATGGACACATTATGACAACCTTACAATACATTCACCAGGAGGTTGGTTAAATCTAGACATCCATAATCAGTTTCACGGGATCCACATGTATTATCCACACCATGCAGACATACCGCTTCTCCGATTACAAGGAGAGTTTGTGTCCCTTTGTCAGTGGATGAACAAGCAAACCAAAAGATCTTAGGTCTGTGCAGGTCATCTTATCCAGTTTTGTTATCTCTCTCGCCCCCTCACTCTCTTGCTCTCTCTCTCTCCCCCTCACTCTCTCTCTCTCTCCGCCTCACTCTCTCTCCCTCCTCGCTCTATCTCTCTCCCTCACTCTCTCTCACTCTCTCTCTCTCTGCCTCTATCTCTCCCCTTTTCTCTCCCCCCCACTCTCTCTCTCTGCCTCTCTCCCCTTGTCTCTCTCTCCCTCCTCTCTCTCTCCCTCCTCACACTCTCTCTCTCTCTCTGCCTCTCTCTCTCTCCCCTCACTCTCTCTCTCTTGCTCTCTCTCCCCTCACTCTCTCTCTCTCCCCCTCACTCTCTCTCTCTTGCTCTCTCTCTCTCTCCCCTCACTCTCTCCTCCTCACTCTCTCTCTCCCCCTCACTCTCTCTCTCTCTTGCTCTCTCTCTCTCCCCTCACTCTCTCTCTCTCTTGCTTTCTCTCTCCCCTCACTCTCTCTCTCTCTCCCTCACTCTCTCTCTCCCTCACTCTCTCTCTCTCTTGCTCTCTCTATCTCTCTTGCTCTCTCTCCCATCACTCTCTCTCTCTCACTTGCTCTCTCTCTCTCCCCTCACTCTCTCTCTCTCTTGCTTTCTCTCTCCCCTCACTCTCTCTTTTGCTCTCTCTCTCCCCCTCACTCTCTCTCTCTCTTGCTCTCTCTCTCTCCCCTCACTCTCTCTCTCTCTTGCTTTCTCTCTCCCCTCACTCTCTCTCTTGCTCTCTCTCTCTCCCCCTCACTCTCTCTCTCCCTCACTCTCTCTCTCTCTTGCTCTCTCTATCTCTCTTGCTCTCTCTCCCCTCACTCTCTCTCTCTTGCTCTCTCCCTCCTCACTCTCTCTCACTCTCTCTCTCTCTGCCTCTATCTCTCCCCTTTTCTCCCCCCCTCCCACTCTCTCTCTCTGCCTCTCTCCCTCCTCTCTCTCTCCCTCCTCTCTCTCTCGCCCTCACTCTCTCTCTCTGCCTCTCTCCCCTTGTCTCTCTCTCCCTCCTCTCTCTCCCTCCTCTCTCTCTCTCCCTCCTCTCTCTCTCGCCCTCACTCTCTCTCTCTGCCTCTCTCCCCTTGTCTCTCTCTCCCTCCTCTCTCTCTCCCTCCTCTCTCTCTTGCCCTCACTCTCTCTCTCCCCCTCACTCTATAAACATAAACATTACTTTGATGTAACAATGAACACCTCCATAAACACCTCTCTGCATTGATGTGACAAGTTAAACTAAACATGGGAAAGCTGTGTGTCCCTGTATGGTACCACCTGACATATCATCTGTAATACTGGACACTCTAATCATCAGAATGATGTCTGTCTCTAACAGAGACCTCCAATCTGTACCCCCCAACTCTCACATCTCTCCCCCTCCCACAATATCTTTATTCTTTCAGCTCTCTATTCAAATAATAATGTCAGAGGTTGGTGTGTGAGTGTTACAGTCACACGGCGCAGTCTCTTTACACATTGATGCCTTAAGAAACCATTACGCCGAATGACATCACTGGAGTATGAGCTCAGCGCCATCATGTGGGCGCAAGAGGGACTGCACCTCACAGATGCATGGGGGGGAGTCGCACTAGTATATATACAGTATATGTTTCTTTCCTTCTATAGCACCATCAGTGTACACAGCGCTTTACAGTACAAAACAATTACATGACAATAAAACGGCCGCCATTGGGTTACACAGTCCCTGTCCTGAATAGCTTACAATCTCATTAATCTACTGGTGTGGTGAGGCCTTTCCAATCCCTATGTTATTCTACAAAACACTTAAAAAACAATATAAAATCATTTTAATAATAAAAAAAGATAAAAATCTTTTTGTTATCACATTGGTTGCGTTACGATGTTGTTCACACAATGTTAAAAATGGCGGGCCTCGCGAAGTGAGGCCCCAGTTGCAGGGTTGCAATGAGCGACAAAGGCGCTCTTTAAAGCCCTCTCGATGAGCCCCACAGGTGCTCATCGGGAGGCTCGCAAGAGTTTGGCTGCAATGAGTGCCGCAGGCTCACATCTCGAGGCCCGTAGGACTTGGCTGCAATGAGTGCCAAAGGCGCTCATTGCAGGGTTCGTGATCAGCAACGTAGGGCCGTAGCACTTTGCGAGGCACACAACACGGACAGTAAATTACGACTTTAACAGCCGAACCACGGATCTCGAAAGACCACCAAAAAACGCCAAATAATAAAAAAAAAAAGAAATTACACACTCATACACAGCACAGGTGGAGAGCCAGGGAGCCTGTGAGTGAGGTTTCAAGTTAATTTGAGGTATAGTTGCCTTTTTTGGTGATTGAAAATCGTCAAGGCAAGAAAAAAAATGTCGGACAAAAAAACGTAACTGAATGAAAACGACATCAAAGCCAGCAACACTTAGCCGAACAACGCAAGCAACAGCACTCTCAGCAGAGACACGCAAAACGTCAGCAGAGACACAGGGGAGGTAGAGGGTGGAGAGGGTGGAAAGAGACACAGGGCTGAGAGACGGAGGAGAAAAGACACATGGGGGGGATAAGGAAAAACAAAAGACACAGGGCAGGGAGAGGAGGGGGAGGGAGACAGGGGGAAACTGACACAGGGGTCAGAGAGTGGGTAGAGGCTCGTGATGAGCACCTTAGTGGCTCGTGATGAGCGCCAAAGGTGATTATTGCGAAGCACGAATGTTGTGGGTTGCCAAGGCCTGCAATAAGTGGTGATGCCCGTAAAGTAGACGTGGGGAGAGGCTCGCAATGAGTGCCCAATTTACAGCATATCCAGCCTTAAAATTGTATTCCCGTCATTTTTTACAGGAAAATCGCTAGTAATTATTAAATAGGGTAAGTATTTCTTTGACCCTCAATTGGGCTCCTCCTTTAAGTGCGCCTCTGTCTGTATTAGAATAAAGTTTATGAATTTTTTCCACTACTATTTTTATACTAGCGACTTGCCCTTTGGCGCTCATTGCAAGCCTCTTCTCCCTCCTCTACTTTACAGGCCTGCAAACCTGTATCTTTCATGCCTCGCGATGAGCGCCTTCTCAGACTCTCTCCTTCTCAGTAGTACCTGGTCAGGCCATGGGGAAACCCTGAAGTTCCCACCATGTGTTATCAACTAAAGGACAGGGCCTCATCCAACCAGTGAGTTTTAGGCCCACTACACTATAGATTTCAAGACCATGGTAACTGAACTGTCCTGAGATCAGGCTGCTCTTCACTACATATGTCTTCATGATCGCATAAGGAATGAACCCCGCTGAGTGAGTTTGAGCTGACCCACTATGACACACCAACTCCATTGGATAAGATGATTGCACCAACCACTTTGCATTGATTTTCCATTCAAGGTGAAAACACAACCTCAAGAGCTCCTGGAAGAAAGTCAGATCCAGCATTGCTTTCCCAGATGTGGAACCTATGGAAGTAGGTAGAGGCTGACTGAGCACAGTGAAGAAGGATGGACAGTCTCTGTTATTACTGTTGTATCAGTATGTGGTTATATACTTAGATGACATCAACATCTTTTTTACCAAATCTTGCAACCCATAGGCACCATGTCAACAATGTGTTGTAATGTCTTAGGTCCCATATACTCTACACCAATCTAGAGAAGTTTATCTTTGAATGTACCTCTGTGCCTTGCCTTGGATCTCTGCCCAGAGGCTCTCCATGGACCCAGTGAAGGTTTCTCCTATTAAGAACTCGCCAGTGCCCACTGAGCACAAAGGAGCCCAATGGTTCATTGGATTTATTGGTTCATAAAGAGGTTTAGCACTATCATTGCACCCATAACCACTCTCCCCAAGAATGGAGCTAACCTCAAGAGATGGAATCCTCAGGTCCTCAAGACATTCAAGGTACTCAGAAATAATTTCACCTCTGCTCCAATATTCTTCCATCTTGATCCAGCCCTAACATTCTTCATGGGGGTGACTGCATATGAATACAGAGAAGATGCTGTGCTCTTCCCATATCAGTCTCCAAGTGAGCCACTTCCTGGTCCTTCCACTGTGAAGTGGGTGCTCTGGTAGGCCTGCTTCTGCTACTTGTTTTGGTGCTGCGCAGGCTTCACTTCCTGGAGTTTGCACCATGTGACATTACTCCTCCCTTTATTAGCTACAGTGAGTTCCAGGGCCTGGGCTCAGCCAATCACTGAGTTCCAAGGCCTTTATATTCTGGCATTATATCCTGTAGCCGGAGTGCTGCCTTAGACATAGACATCTTCCACATATTTACAGCTCCTGTGGGCCAAGCCTCTCTGAGACTCTAATTAAGCAGGTACAGGCCTAATTAGTTGTTTGACAGGAAAAGGGTGTGTCCAGCAAAGGTGAAACATGATGGACAAGTTCTCTAACTTACTAAGCCCTCCATCTACACTTATTGCCTCTTTACACCACACTCCAATGTTCTGTGCAGGATACGTTTCGACTCAGCATGTAAAATATAATAATACTAGGAGTTTAGGGTCTGTATAAGCTCAGGTCTGTGCTCCATACACTGATGGTCAGCTAATACTGAGCAATAATTTTGCATCCAATTGTCCAGTATTTCCTTCTTGCTCCCTCTCTTCATTAGCAGAATTCACACAGCTACAATCAAATGTGAAGAATAATTAGTCCAATATAAGCTGTGTGTCTCTAAATATGTTGCTAGCAATATCTGTTAAACTGTTGTCTCAAGAAAGGGTTAACTCGGTGACACCCGTCCCTTCTTCATAGCCAGGGGTTCACCAAAGGGGATGAAATGTGCCAACACAAATAGGAGCTGTAATTCAATTTTGTACATTTGTCAGGGTTTGTAAATTTCAGAGAGTGACCAGTGAATTAATTAGCAGATGAGAAATTGACCTTGGTAAACAACATGAGGGGGCAGAGGATGTGATGTGAACATTCATGAGTAAGATGGATATAAGATGGAGTAAGATGGGGTTTCTCTGTAAGCAATACTGGAACAAGAGATCTTCACTTGAGTAGGGCGGAAGATTTAGAATTAACTTAGAAACATAGAAACATATATGGTGGATACAAACCAAAATGGTCTTTATTGCCTGCCCATTCCATTTACCTAAAATATTAGCTTGTGCCTATCCAAGGCATGCCTAAAACTACGTTTGCACTTACCACTTTGTGAAAGTCAGAGGACTTTTATTCAGCCACTGACTATTTAAGCTATGCTAAAAGACTAAAATCTCTAGCTTTGGTTCAACTGAAAAGAGTGTTAAAAACATGGACTTGCTGTAACCCCAACCCAAGGTTGCCATTTTACCACAAGGGACTTATAAGGCTAAATGGCTAGCCCATTGGAGCCTAATTCCCTGTTTTCCCCTCTGATGTGATTTCTATTAAATGTAGAATGTGTTTTGAGGTGTGTTTAATACATGGACAACATTATATAAATGTAAGGGTAGTATCACTTTAAGATGGACCAGTAGCCACTTCCAGTAGCCAAATACAATACCCAGTTTGCTCCCAGTATAAAGAGCTTGCCAAGTCTTTGGGTGGACACGAACTTAAGGGAGTGCCGGTATCAGGTCTATGGACTTCAATGAGGCTGTCTGCAGAGCTGACTGGGACTTCAGGGAGAGTTGATTTGGTTCTCAGACAACAATTGAAACGCTTTGTTACAATAGACAAATGTCAAGAGATGTCATGTACTTTAAGTGGTATCCCTTTGATTCGTTGCCTTGTGGTTAACCACTACTTTGTATGTGCTTGAACCTATCAATCAGCCCCAGCCCCCACATGAACTCTATGTGAAGCCCAACTTAGTAGAGAACTGTATGTAAACCCTGGCTTGCCCTACGTGTCCCAGGCTCAGGTACCTTGTCCTAACTGATCTCTATCCGACTCAATAAAGGCCTGCTGGCCCAGAAGAGATTGGTTAAAGCTCATTTCACTGAAACCGTCAGTAACCCCCATACATCAGAGATACACGTGATACACCAACCCAACAGGATGCTCCCAGTTCCAGCTAGCCCCTGTAATATCCTCCCCACCATGTCCCGCTATCTCAACGGGAAGAGCTTTGGCCTATGTCGAGCTCCACCAAATACAATGACTTCCCATAAATCAGGCTATGTAGCCTTAGTTTCGGCTACCCCACCTTAGCCTCACTCCATGGTTCCCAGACAGCCAACTCCCTAGTGGAGACACCGCCTCAGCCCCCTGGAGAGCCCAGAAGCTATATGGAAGGTCTCATTATTTTGGTGGGGAGATAAGCCAACACCTGGCTGGAGAAGGAGTCATTCTGGCACCCCTGCCCCTGACAGAAAACTTGAAGCCCCTTTCCTGCTCCTATAGTTGGAATTATCACCAAGCCATTTGCTGATTGGTTAAGGGATGCCGAAACCAACCAATCCTGACAGTACCGACCAGAGCCAACTCTGATTGGTTTACCCAAGCTAGGGGGGGAATGTGAAAACTCAAAAATTTCACAAGTTATGTTCACCTATGTAAATGCACCGTTGTTTTATTCTGGGGAAGAAATGTATAAAATGAGACCCAAATAATAAAGATCATGCTCTTTCTGGGACACACAGAAATGATGTGTTTCATTTAAAGGTATGGTATATTATTATTTTATTTGAGCTACAATTGTGCCACTTGTCCTGAAAGCCTGCAACTTCTGAGAGATGGGATTCAGAAGAACCATATGGATCTGTGGGTAGGATTGGGACTCATTGGCTCTTTTCAAGCCCACTAAAGAGCAGATCTTGACACACTTCTACTGAAAGGCTGTTCCACTTATCTAGGTAGGACTTTCTCACTCTGCACGTCCTTAGACTTTCAAACAAAAATTACAGAAAGAGCAAAAGATAAGAGGGACAGTCCCTAGCAAAAGTGGAGGGACAAACACAGTAAAGGTATCCAAGCATGCCTCGGATAATGTGTTGAGCTATATTAATAGCTACAATGGGCAGACTGAGTAGGTCTGTTGATTGGTAACTTTCTACAAATCAATTTATTTATGTAAGTCCAACCTATGTGACCTTCTCTGCATTTGAAATAAATGTAAATAATCCCCTGGGATATTGCGTATGTTCCAATTCTGTCTCACATGGAAAAAGTCCTCCCTGACCTTCAAGACTAACAAATATATTTCTCTCTTTCTGAGTTTGCTGTATCAAGTTCTGCTTCCAATTATATCTGAAATGGATACATCTACTAGAAGAACCACTGTAGTTCAAGAAAAATGCACTTGTTTCTGAAGTATGTAACAAACTAACAATATCGACAGCAGTGTAAGTTCCGAGCATAAAAATCTTTTTAAAGAAAATCTGAATTTTTGAAGAGCTGGAATCAGTAGAGGAGTGAACAGGGAGAGGTCAAGAGTCTTTGTGATCTGATTGAAATTAACACCACACCCCTTCTGGATCAGAAGCAGGAGATTGCATCAAAGGATGCAACCATAGCTCTCCTGAAATGTAAACGTCTCTCTCATGTGCACAAATTCCACCAATGTTTGAACAATCCCTCCAGGTTCCAGCAGAGGCATCAAAATTTATTTTTTTTAATTTAAAATGAGCTTTTTGACTATTTCCTGATCAATTATGTTCTTAGTGTGATAGAGTTATCCAAGGGGTTTATGTGAGCCACAGACTCTGCTCAATTAATTAGATGCACCTAGTCAGATCTGATTTAAGACTGCTCCTACAGTATGGGTGGGACTACTTATGGACTGATTGTTGGCAGTTTATCTGACCTGGATGGAGAAAGACATACAGAGAGACAGCAGCCTGCAGCTTATGACCTCTTGGAGCAGAGTGGAGACCTGGAAATCTGAAGAAATATGCAGACCAGTAATTTTACAAATTATTGGAGAAAAACTGTTTTTAGGTTTAGATAGTGCTTCGGGGGATGCTAGGCTTATTATTTTCTTTCAGTTGTTTTGTTACTTTTGTATCACTGGCTAAATTCTAGTAAAAATTGGAAAAGTATATACAGCCTCTTGTATTGTGTCTTCCATTAAAACACGGACACAAACTCCCCGGAGATTGGTGACTTGCCACATCAGTCAGACTGAAAGTTTTCAAATAATATTTATTATTGTAAAGTGTCTTTATAAATATGGAATCTATTATCCTTTAACCTCAAGAATCAACACTGGATGGATTTCCACCATCTAAATATTAGAACCTCCACAACAGAGATGTGATATATTCCCACATCCTCGATCTGTCTTTCTGTAGACAACTCCACAATCACCCCAATATCTCAAGTCTGTTGTCTTAGTGTCTTATCACTCACCAAATGCTGCTGCCTCCACCTCTGTAATATCTCCAAAATATATCCCTTCCTCATGCACAACAAAGATCCTAATCCACACTCGCATCATCACTTGACTACTGCCACCCCATCTCAACTGGCCTTCCACTCACAGTCTACACCCACTCCAATCTACTGTGAATGCTCTCTCCCCTATGGAGTTCACCATGCCAGGTATATATGTACATCTGCCCTCTGAGCTACCATTAAGTTCATGTTCATTGCTTCAATTTTTGCATTTATCCATCTCCACTTCTGTCATCCCCATCCTAGAGTGCCTTCAAACTCTCCCAGCATCAGATTCTTCTCTAGGGATTCCTGTCTTCTCATGATGTGGGCAAAATATTTGAGCTCCAGCCTCATGATCAAACCTTCCAGTGTACAGTTTGGCTTAATTTCCTGTAGTGTTGATTGATTGAATCTTCTTCCATTCCAAGGGACTCTAAGACGTTTTCTCTAACAACACAATTTCATCTAACAACAGTTCTCTGGCGCTCAGACGTCTTTATGGTCCAGCTCTCACATCCGTATGTTACTACTACAAATACCATAGTTCCGCTGCCCTTTACTTTTTAAAAGCTTGTCCAGACTTGCCATAGCCTTCCTCCACAGAAACAAATGTCTTTTAATGTCATGGCTCCAGTCACCACCAGGAAAATAAAATCTGTCACTGCCTCCACTTCTTCCACATTTATTGCCAAGGAACTGAGGTGGCCATTTGCTATGATATTCTTCTTTTTAGCCCAGTTCTGCCCGCTCTTCCTTCATCCTTATCATTAGGTCCTTTAGTTCCTCCTGACTTTCAGCCATCAGAGTAGTATCATCTTTGTATCGGTTTCATATGTTAAGACTCAGATTGTCAGCTCATCCTGTACCAATGTCTATGTATAATGCGTCATCTTGTCTTATTTATGTATTCAGATGTATTCAGACATCACATTTAATATTATTGACTTTTGGGAAAAAACTTTATGATCATATATCCTTGTGGGTACAAGATAATCCCCTGTAATCATGAGACGGGGCAACCATCAGTGGGCTCCTCAGTAGCCATTACTAGAAGTCCGTGCTACCTGTTGGGATAGCACGAGATGATGTGGCACCGCCCCCACATTGTGTTGGGCTGCTTGACCTTGACACCCCTCCAACTGGGGATCCTGACATAGGGGACCTGATCCTGTGAGAGTAAAGTGGGAATATTATTATTATTTTATTAATATTATATTATTATTATTATTATTATTATTATTATTATTATTATTATTATTTTTATTATGGGGAATCAAGAAGCCAAGGACATGAATATAGACATTATCTAGATTTAAATGAATAAAAAGCATAGGGATAAAAGCAGCTCCTCAGTCTCTTCCTTCTGCCTGCAGTCCATCACAGTCTCTCCCTCCTTCTCTCTCTCTCCCTCCTTCTCTCTCTCTCTCCCCCCTCTCTCTCTTTTCCTGTTCTCTCTCACCCCCCATCCTATACATACCCACTGATTGGCATCTCGCGCCCACACTGTACTTTCTGATGTATATATGACAAGTTAATTGTACATGAAATTATCTGTATTCATCGTGTGACAGACAGAGCTCACAATGCAGAGTGCTGAGAAGTCACATACAGATAATACAGCGAGACAAAGAGAGAGAGACAGCTGGGAGAGAGAGAGACCTGGGAGAGAGAGACAGCCTGGGGAGAGAGAGATAGCTTGGGGAGAGAGAGACATCTGTGGGAGAGAGAGACATCTGTGGGAGAGAGACACCTGGGAGAGAGAGAGACACAGCTGTGTGAGAGAGAGAGACAGCTGGGAGAGAGAGAGACAACTGGGAGAGAGAGAGACAGCTGGGAGAGAGAGACAGCCTGGGGAGAGAGACATCTGGGGAAGAGAGACATCTGGGAGAGAGACAGCTGGGGGAGAGAGACAGCTGGGGGAGAGAGACAGCTTGGGGAGAGAGACAGCTTGGGGAGAGAGAGGCATCTGTGGGAGAGAGACACCTGGGAGAGAGAGAGAAAGCTTGGGGAGAGAGACATCTGGGGGGGAGTTTGACATCTGTGGGAGAGAGACATCTGTGGGAGAGAGACATCTGTGGGAGAGAGACACCTGGGGGAGAGAGAGACATCTGGGGGAGAGAGAGACATCTGGGGGAGAGAGAGACATCTGGGAGAGAGAGAGACAGCTTGGGGAGAGAGAGACATCTGGGGAGAGAGAGACAGCCTGGGGGAGAGAGACATCTGGGAGAGAGAGACAGCTTGGAGAGAGAGAGACATCTGGGGGAGAGGGACAGCAGGGAGAGAGACCTCTGTGGGAGAGAGAGACAGCTTGTGGGAGAGAGACATCTGGGGAGAGAGAGACATCTGGGGGGAGACAGCTGGGGAGAGAGAGATACAGTTTGGGGATAGAGAGACAGATTGGGGAGAGAGACATCTGGGGTAGAGAGACAGCTGGGAGAGAGACAGCTGGGGGAGAGAGACAGCTTGGGGAGAGAGAGACATCTGTGGGAGAGAGACACCTGGGAGAGAGAGAGAAAGCTTGGGGAGAGAGACATCTGGGGAAAGAGAGACATCTGGGGCAGAGAGCGACAGCTTGGGGAGAGAGACATCTGTGGGAGAGAGACACCTGGGAGAGAGAGAGAGACAGCTTGGGAAGAGAGACATCTGCGGGAGAGACATGTGGGAGAGAGAGAGACAGCTTGGGGAGAGAGAGAGACATCTGGGGGAGAGAGACACCTGGGAGAGAGAGAGACAGCTTGGGGAGAGAGATATCTGTGGGAGAGAGAGACATCTGTGGGAGAGAGAGACAGCTTGAGGAGAGAGACATCTGGGGAGATAGACATCTGGGGGAGAGAGAGACAGCTTGGGGAGAGAGAGAGAGCTTGGGGAGAGAGAGAGAGCTTGGGGAGAGAGATACATCTGGGGAGAGAGAGACATCTGGGGAGAGAGAGACATCTGGGGGAGAGAGAGACATCTGGGGGAGAGAGAGACATCTGGGGGAGAGAGAGACATCTGGGGGAGAGAGAGACATCTGGGGGAGAGAGAGAGACAGCTTGGGGAGAGAGAGAGACGTCTGGGGGAGAGACAGCTGGGAGAGAGACATCTGGGGGAGAGAGAGACAGCTTGAGGGAGAGAGACATCTGGGGAGAGAGACATCTGGGGAGAGAGAGACATCTGGGGAGAGAGAGACATCTGGGGGAGAGAGAGACAGCTTTGGAAGAGAGAGAGACATCTGGGGGGAGAGACAGCTGGGAGAGAGACATCTGGGGGAGAGAGAGAGAGACACCTGGGGAGAGAGAGACATCTGGGGGAGACAGAGACATCTGGGGGAGAGAGAGAGACAGCTTGGGGAGAGAGACATCTGGGGGAGAGTGAGACAGCTTAGGGGATGGAGCGACAGCTTGGGGAGAGAGACATCTGGGGGAGAGAGACAGAGACAGCTTGGGGAGAGAGACATCTGGGAAGGGGAGATACAGCTTGGGGAGAGGGAGAGAGAGAGACAGCCTGGGGAGATAGAGACAGCCTAGGGCAGAGAGCAGCTTGGGGGAGAGAGAGGCATCTTGGGGAGAGAGAGACAGCTTGGAGAGAGAGCTTGGGGAGAGAAAGAAAGCATGATGGAGGGAGCTTAAAGGGAGGGAGAACTGGGGAAGAGATAGAGACAGGCTGGGGGAGAGAGACGGTTTGGGGGATCGATCTATCTATATACAGTATCTCACAAAAGTGAGTACACCCCTCACATGTACATATGTTATTATATCTTTCCATGTGACAACACTGAGGACATGCCGCTCTGCTTCAATGTGAAGTAGTAAGTGTACGGCCTGTATAACAGTGTAAATGTGCTGTCCCCTCAAAATAACTCAACACACCGCCATTAATGTCTAAACCGATGGCAACAAAAGTGAGTACACCCCTAAGTGGAAATGTCCAAATTGGGCGCAAAGTGTCAATATTTTGTGTGGCCGCCATTATTTTCCAGCACGGCCTTAACCCTCATGGGCATGGAGGTCACCAGAGCTTCACAGGTTGCCACTGGAGTCCCCTTCCACTCCTCCATGATGACATCTATCTATCTATCTATCTATCTGTATCTATCTATCTATCTTTCTTTCTATAAATAATTATCTCATCCTCATGGCTAGATTACTCATTATGCCAACTATGCAGTTGCCTAGGGGCGCTTCTCTGTGCAGGGCGCCTCATTGCACACTTCAAAATGCTACTTGGCATAATAAACGGAACTACTACAGTTCATGGAATCGCAGTGGTGCTGCCCTCAGAGATGTCGGGACAACCAGTGGTCTGGTCAGATGTGTCCACCCCGGGCAAAGTGTAAGTTATTGTCAAGTGTTTGCGACAATTTGTTTTACATAATAGTGCATTTTTATACAAATTGGAGCCTGTATCATGAGGGGACAGTGCCATATACAAGATGGCTGCACTCTGTGGTAAATGTCTGTCGCAGCACGAAGCTTCTCTGTCTCAGTACTCTGACAGCTCCCCTGTAAATAAGACACAAGGGAGGGAGAGGAGGGGGGACGGAGATGGGGGACGGAGACAGGGGAGGGAGAGGAGGGGGAACGGAGACACAAGGGAGGGAGGAAAGGAAACTGAGACAAGGGAGGGAGAAGAGGAGGAACAGAGACACAAGGGAGGGGGAAGAGACACTGGGGAGGGAGAGGGGGAAAAGAGACAGAGGGGAAGGGAGAGGGGCAAAGGAGGAACAGGAGAGAGAGGGGAAAAGGAGACACAGGGAATCGAGATGGGGAGAAAGGTGACACAGGGGAGTGAAAGGGCGAAAGGAGGTACAGGAGAGGGAGTGGGGTGGAAATAAACACAAGGGAGGGAGAGAAGGCGGAAAAGGAGACCCAAGGGAGGGAGAGGAGGGGGGGGGGGAAAGGAAACACAAGGTGGAAGAGGAGAGGGAAAAGGAGACACAAGGTGGAAGAGGAGAGGGAAAAGGAGACACAAGGGAGGGAGAGGAGGGCGGAAAGGAAACACAAGGTAAGGGGGAAAGAAGAATCAAGGTGGCAAACAGCATTGCCAGCCTTAAAATGTTATCACTGTCATATTTGACTGGCAATTTTGTAGTATATATATATATGTATGTATGCGTGTGCTTGTATTGTGCGTGTGCGCATACATGGGTGTAGGAACTGGGGTGGGGTGGGGGAGACAAATCCCCTCTAGATTTTTCAGTGATTGTGTTTATGTGCAGAGAAGCAGTTGTGTGGTATTTTTATACTATATGCGCTGTGCCTCTACAGTAACACAGACACCAGTGCAGCTTTATGTGTAATGATCTGACTGTTGTAGCGATGCAGAGTCTGTGTGTAAAGACACTAATGATACCCCCCGGAGCGGCCCTGTGACCCCCGCTGTGCCTGGACGACTCGCACAGGCAGTCTAATAACAGTAATGATGGAGCAGCCTATGTGTCCTGGAGAGCTGGTGATGGAGTGGGAAGTCTGGACTGAAAGTACTCGGACCCCCCCCCCTGAGACCCCTGGGCAGAGGGCAGGGCTGGCATAGCTTGGGGCGAGAGGCTGCCCAGGGGGGCATGTCTTGGAGCATTACTTACATTATTATCCCACGGCTTCAAGTTTCCTCGATCCAGAAGTGTCTGCAAAAGGACCCGCGTGCCAGCACTTTTATTACACTATTTTATATAACAAATATTCATAATTAATTAATTAATACACTTTTTATTAAAGGGACATTGAGCGCATGTTGTTTTTGTTGCATTTCTTTATTTCAAGATAAACTTTTAAAGCTGAAAAGTCCTGATACGAACGTATATCTGATCTGGGGGCTTGCCCCTGTCAGCCAATGAGCAGCAACATAGCTCTATGACTCATACTTGGATCTGAATCTGAACTTTTTTTTTTTTAATTTCAATGAATTTATATGAATTATTTTTTCAAGCAAAAGCAACTTTGGTGATGTCTAAAGAGAGAGGAGGACAGAGGGGGCAGAGGGAGGGAAAGTGAGAGGGGGGACAGAGGGAGGGAAAGAGAGATGGGGGCAGAGGGGGAAAGAGAGAGGGAAAGAGAGAGGGGGACAAAGGGAGGGAAACAGAGAGGGGGGACAGTGGGAGGGAAAGAGAGAGGAGAGCAGAGGGGAAAGAGGGAGGGAAAGAGAGAGAGGGACAGAGGGAGGGAGGGAAGGAAAGAGGGAGGGAGGGGGACAGAGGTAGAGAGGGAGGGAAAGAGAAAGGGGTACAGAGGGGGGAGAGGGGGCAGACGAGGAGAGAAGGAGGGCAGAGAGAGGAAAAGAGAAAGGGGGACAGAGGTAGGGAAAGAGAGAGGGGGACAGAGGGAGGGAGGGAAAGAGAAAGGGGGACAGAGGGAGGGAGGGAGGGAAAGAGAGAGGGGGCAGAGGGAGGGAGGTAAAGAGAGAGGGGGACAGAGGTAGAGAGGGGGGGAAAGAGAGAGGGGGTAAAGAGGGGGAGGGAGGGAGCAGAAGGCGGGAAAGGTAGATGGGGGTCAGATGGAGAAAGAAAGATGGGGACAGAGGGAGGAAGAGGGAGGGAGACAGAGAGAGGGAGGGAGACAGAGAGGGAGGGAGAGGGAAAGAGAGAGGGAGAAGGAAAGATAGAGGGAGGTAGGGAGAGATAAATGGAATGAGAGAGAGATGGAGTGAGAGAGGGAGGGAGAGAGAGGAGGGAGGAAGAGGGGGGAGAGAGTGAGGGATGGGAGAGAGGGAGGAAGAGAGAGAGAGGGGTGGAGAGAGAGAAAGGGAGAGAGAGGGGGAGACAGAGGAGGACAGAGGGGGCAGAGGGAGGGAAAGTTAGAGGGGGACAGAGGGAGGGAGGGAAAGAGAGAGGGGAGACAGAGGGAAGGATAGAGAGATGGGGCAGAGGGGGAAAGAGAGAGGGAAAGAGAGAGGGGGACAAAGGGAGGGAAACAGAGAGGGGGCAGTGGGAGGGAAAGAGAGAGGGAAAGAGAGAGGGGGCAGAGGGGGAAAGAGGGAGGGAAAGAGAGGGGGGGTAGAGGGAAGGAAAGAGAGAGGGGGACAGAGGGAAGGAAAGAGAGATGGGGCAGAGGGGGAAAGATAGAGGGAAAGAGAGAGGGGGACAAAGGGAGGGAAACAGAGAGGGGGGACAGTGGGAGGGAAAGAGAGAGGGGAGCAGAGGGGAAAGAGGGAGGGAAAGAGGGAGGGAAAGAGAGAGGGGGAAAGAGGGAGGGAAAGAGAGGGGGGGGGGCAGAGGGAAGGAAAGAGAGTTACAGTTACCAGTGTACTAATAGCAATAATAATAATAAAATAATAATAATAATAATAATAATAATATATTTGTATATTTTAAATAATTCAAATGTAAAACGTATTTCTAATGACCTCTATTATGTATTAATATATATTCCAGGACTGAGCAAAAAAATAGAATAAATGCGATTCTACAGAACATATAAGTAAAGTAATTACCTTTTTAATCCGTTGTGTTGGACCCTTTAATCACAGTGTCCCTTTAAATCCATGTTTAACCCTTTCATTAGCAGAACTACAATGCATCCCGGGACCCTCTTCCTCTGAAAGGGTTAAAAAGCAGACCCACCTGACTCGGTATATAATTACCTATTTCTATTGTATACATTTCCAGGAAAGTTGGGTAATTATGTGACTAATTGGCTCATTTATACATAATTGGGCTCTCAGCACTTGACACATTAAAGGGCCCAACAAGAGGAGATAGCTGTATTAATTAGGCTCTGATCGTTAATACAATTCCTATTTAAGAATATATAAAGCAATATTCGATATTACATTACATTTCAAAGATAAGAATACCTGCCTGCTGTTAGACTATTTGTCTCCACCCTGATAAGGTCATTAAGGGGAATGGTGGAGTAGAAATGAACGCTCTGGTTAGATAGGAGGCCAAACAATCATCTGTACAGCAAATGCTCATTACCAAGGGAAACCCCTTTAAAATCATGAAAATAGGCTTGTACCTGTACTGTCTGCTACTTTCTCAGGGTGAAATGTCCTATTAAATTAAAAGGGCCTCTGTCTGCCAACAGGAAATTGATTTAATTTTAAAGAACATAAACATTTTGCTATACATTGCACTAGCAGTTCTTCTCTGCAGTAAATAATTTGTGACATTTAGAATTGATTTTGCTGCTCATTTGCAACAATATGGAATTTCCCAGGATTAGGAACAACAAAAAACAACTAGATTTTAGGTGACAGAGCCCCTTTACTCAGTTTTGCTGTTTTTAATGAAGCTTCCTGTGCATTCAGACCCCCCCCCCCAAGGTGAATAATTGTAATGAATGTAATAAACTAGACGTTGTCTTATTGTTTACACTACAGTGGCCCTTTAAGTGATTCCTTAAAGTTAGATTGTAAGCTCTTTGTAATAAATGATCTGTGTCTGTTCTTAATTACAGTTATTATATCTGCATACGGTGGACACGCAGTAGATATCACCTCCTAATTATAGGTCATGAGGTCAAACCATCCCACACTGACCCTAAGACCCCCGGTAGTTATTAGCCCGGACCGGTCACTTATTTTTTTTCAGTAACATGAGGTCTTTGACCTGATTTGTACCATTCTGGCCGCCTGTACGATCTACTCTAATTACTCCTTATTATGGACATATACACACCCCAAGTGTTCTTAAAGAGCCAGAACATCCCAAGTGATTTATAAGAAATACTGAGTAGAGATGTTAGAGGGGCGCGGCAGGTTCCTGGGTGTTACTAGATATATAATACCCCTGGGTATCTATTTACATGTATTTTATTTTAGTAAGCTCTGTATTTACTGCCTAAAATCAAACAAATAGTCCCTGAATGGGTCTGCCCTCTGCAGCGTATGCAGACACAGACTCTGCTATACTTGCTGTGCGTGGCGAAGCAGAAGGCGCTCGTAAACTAGAGGGGGGAGAGGCTTGCAATGAGTGCTGAAGGCGCTCATCGCAAGGCCCGCAAGTTACAGGGGGAGGCTTGCATTGCATGGCAAACAGCATTGCCTGGCTTCAAATTTTATTACCGTCATTTTTAACGGGCAAGTCACTAGCGTGATATATCAGTGCAACTGGAAATGACATTAAAGCTTTTTGTACCCACTTCTGAAGCTGTGAGATATACTATGTAGGGTCACCTAAGATAGGCAGGGCATAGCAGAGAGGTCAGACAAATCATGGTCCACTGGAGAAGGAACTGGCACCCACGACAGTATCTTTGCCAAAAAATCTTATGGATCAGCACAACTAGAAACATAACGACAGTGCCTGGTGTGCTGCAATGTATAGGGTCACGGGGAGTCAGACACGACTGAACAATGCATCAACAAAACAAACTAGTTAATAGCGGTATTTATATTCTGACGTCTAGTTCTTCAAGGCTTTTACTGTAGGAGGAGGACTTAAGAAGCTTAAGGTTAATTGCTGGTCATCTGCTCTTTGCTTAGTGCCCCCCCTTCTGCCGTGCGCCCCCCCCCCCCCCATTTGCACTGTGTACCCCCCCCACCCACTGCCTAGGGAAGCAGAAATGGCTCATTAGTTTGCATTTTCCTTGGAGACTCTGTACAAATACTCTGATACTGGCAGATTATTACTGCTTGGGCCAAAAACCCTACTCATTAAACTAATAAGTAATAATGACGCAGAGCGCGGATTATAGAAATGTACTGAGTATAACTAAGATCTAGGATCAGATTTAAAGGGACCCGTCACCCCAACAGGAAGTGGATTTCATTTTAAAGAGCATTAAAAACTTGCTATACATTGTACTAACAGTTTTTCTCTACGGTAAATCATTTTAAAAATATTTAGAATTGATTTTGCGGCTCCTTATGCTAATATGTAACTCTGAATAATTGATAAGGGTGAGAGAGGGGTCTAACTGCCAGATAACATTGTAGGTCTTTATTTTGGCCACCACAGATAAAGACGAGTAGACTGTAATCCTAATTAGCACATCAAAGCAGCTAATTAATATGCACAAGCTGCTCATTTGCATATAAATACAGCCACAACAACATGGAACCTCCCAGGACTGATTCAGTTTAGTTTTTCATGCACTTTAATAATAACATGAAAACAAACTGATTTTGCGGCCACTGTCCCTTTAATTGCAGATAAGAACCAAAAATGCTCATCAAGTCTTCTGACAAATTGTAAGGAAGATTTTTTAAGTATTCTGAAGTATTTTAAATGTGTTAAATATCAGTTTACAACAAACCCATCACCTTAATGGTCAGGACCGAGGACTCTTCATGTAATGACCGGTTCTTACCTTATTCCGCCTTAAGAATATTTTAAAAAAAAATCCAACTAAGGGAAATATACAATAAAATGTAGACTTTTGTTTTTTCACAACCTGTCAACAGCCAATCACAGAAGAGAGATCCTCAGCACATGCTCAGTTTTCCTTTAGTACATTTATAAATGAGGAGTTGTGGTACAGGTACAGGTAAGACACATGGGGGAGGTCTGAGACCGCAGTGCCCATAAGAAGGGTGGAATGGAGTATAGTTTTTAGGTTGGCGCAAGTTGGCGGCGGTCCCCATCATTAAAAGATGCTTTGGTTACAAGCCATTTTGTGCGAAATACAAATAGCCGTAAAAAAAACAGAGATAAATGGCCATTGCCCAATGTAGGGTGTCGGTTGATACAACAGGGCCATCTAGGCATTAGAGGGGGGGGATCTAGAGGGTGCCCCTTTTTAGAACTGAGAGTAAGTGGATCTTTCTACTGAATACTATGGCACCTGTGGGGTTGAATGAAGCCATAAACTATACAGTAGAACTTTAATGGGTTTATATTCTTTCTTATTCTTGGAAATTAAGCCTCTGACGGTTTATATGATATTTTCATACTTATTCTCCTGCTATTAATACATCTAATATTACTCAGAAATGTTCTGTCTTCACTAGTTATTTACATTTATGATCATAAGCTTTTGTCTTCACCAATTATGGGTATATATATATATCATTTATGTAGTTTTGCTCTTTATTTACATTTCCTTTGTTTACTTGGTGATTTATTTTTAATATTAGCTTATTGTAAAGAATATCATTTTATTCAAGAAGGTGTTTTACTATTATGTTTTTTGGCTTTGCTTTCATAATTGTTCAGTGTGTAAGGGGTTAATCACTTCCCCAGTATACACAGTCTAAGCCACTAACATGTCATTTACCCCAGTAGAGGCATAGGAATGCGAAACGCGCGTTGGGTTCCATTGCGCATGTTATATATATTTTTTTCCCTTCCTTTTTTTATACTAGTATTAATAAAAGCTATATTTTACCACTTTAGATTTCTTTTTGGTACCAGCCATGATTCTATATGCCTTTGACCCGGTGTGACCCATCTCTTTAGAAGTCTCATGTGGCCATATCTATGAGCTGATTCCAGATACGTCTGGCGGATCGATTCCTTTCGTATAATTTTCCCCTTATGGAAGGCCCACGCTCAAATGACATTATCACATATATAGTTGTCAGTGTTAGGAACACTTACGATGTTAAGCACACTTTGTGAGCCTCGCAAAGCGAGGCGAGCCATCGACCACATGGGCCTTAGGCTGCACTTAGCGAGCAGTTGAGGCATGCGACTGTGAGGGTCGCAACTGTGAGCCAAGCGCATAACTCTAAAAACCCGAAAAACAAACAAAATTATTTCACAAAAATAATAACACCCTCACACACAGCTCGGGGGGAGATCCAGGAAGCCTGGGAGTGAGGGTGCAAGCCATTTTGAGCCATATTTTGGGTTTTTTCATCAATACAAAATCGGCTAAGCAAGGAAAAAATGGCGGATGAAAAACTTTAAAATGTTGAAACTGGATAAAAATGAGGCTGAACAACGCCAGGCATGCGGGACTTTGAAAATAAAACAAACGGCAGTCAGCGTGCGCCACACAAACATTCAGCAGAGACACAGAGGAGAAACACACAGGATAACGAAACCTGCAATGAGCGCCCGTACAGTAGGCGGGAGGAAAGGCTCGCAATGAGCACCAAAGGCACTCAGGGCGGGGTCTGTGATGAGCACCAAAGGTGCTCAGAGGAGCAAAACCCTCACATGGTGTCGAAACAGCATTGCCAGCCTTAAATCCCGTCATTTTTGACGGGCAATTTCCTGGTATATTTATAGTGTTTTGATTTCACTAACACGGCTGAAAAATATCATTCTAGGGGCCATGGTATAAAATCAAATACTGCCTATAAGGTATTTTGGCAATTATGCAAATTACAGGCAATCTAATATTTTAGTTTGCAGTGACACACTGCCTCAAATGGGAGGAACGTGAATACACAAGAAGCTTCTATCTGCAAAATGGGAATGTGACATTATCAACTGCCAATGCATTCAACAGTGTGGTCCTTTACCTGATTACATTATCACAAATACCCATCACAGCCAAACACTGCAGTAGCACGCTGCACATCAAATACAGGTTGGGGGCCTGAGTCCCCTGGGCCAGATGTGGCCCTTTAGCTGATCACATTGCCCTCTGCCTGTTTGCCCCATTACATGCACATTATGCACCGCATTACACTGGGGTACACAGACTTAGAGGGACAGCATCAGGCACAGTGGCCGAATAACAAGGGTCACTATTAGGTAGCTTAGGACTTGATACAAGTGAGGGGCCACCGCTAGATATATTGGGACTTGACAAATGTCGCCCTACCTGGCACACATCCAGCACATCTCTGGTGCCACTAGGCGCAGCAGCTTCCTCCCTCTTGTAACTATCTAGTTCCAGGTGTTCGTCCCCAAGCAGCAGTAATTTCTTTTTGTATGCCAAGGAACATTTTGAAGTGTGAAATGAGGCACCCTGTACAGGGAAGTGCCCCTGGGCAGCTGCTTATTTGGCCTAATGAGAAATCTGGCCATTGCATCCTGGATCGGTCGCAGATTCCTTACACTTAAAGTTCTCTGTTGTCATACACTGGATAATATTATATGCAGTAATGCTGCTGTGGGATCTATCCTTCTGGTTTCTGCTGATCAGCTTCTGAGGAGGATGGAGACTTTGCTTGCACATTAATATGTCTTTACAATGGGAATGTGGCATCTACAATCTTGAATTATAAGCTGTAGAAGAAGCTTCATATTTGAGTCTCACATTATTATTCAGGTAACTGATACTGGGAGGAGGAGCAGTGTTTGCAGGGCTTAGCTCTCTTCCTATCAGCTCTGCCTTTTATTTCTGCTCAGCCATGTAGTGCTTTGCAGCCTCTGTCTATACAGTTCCCTCCAGCAGTGAAGGGGTGCATTGCTCAGCTGTCTCCTGGAGGCTCCCATGTGATGATGTGAGTCTGTATCTGTCTCTATCTCAGTGTCTGAGCCAGAGCTGCAGCAGCACAGGAGGCTTCACCATCTCCAAGACATCTCAGCATCCCTGGCAGCACCAACTGCCCCCTTATATACCCCCAGACAGGCATAGCATCTCCCTGCACCCCCTAACATTCACCATCTCCAAAACATCTCAGCATCCCTGGCAGCACCAACTGCCCCCTTATATACCCCCAGACAGGCATAGCATCTCCATGCCCCCCCCCCTAACATTCACCATCTCCAAGACATCTTAGCATCCCTGACAGCACCCCCTGCCCCCCTTATATACCCCCAGACAGGCATAACATCTCCCTGCTGCTATTCCATTACTTTCTGACAAGACTCTGCATCTCCTTATACCCTAAAGGGCTCAACATCCACTGACCCCAGACAGTCTCAGCATCTCATTACACCTCAGGAATCTAAGCTTCTCCTTGCACCCCATCCATGGTCAGCTTCTCCAGTACCCCCAGACATGCACTGCATCTCTCTGCAAACCCCTGCCAGGCTGAGGGTCTACCCTGCAGCCCATCTCCTGCACTAATTCACCCTCTGTGAGACTGCATCTTCTTTCTTGTGCCCACACTCCCTGGCACCCTACTGATTATCTTCCTGCCTCCTCCATCCTTAGAGTGTGGATTTCTTTAAATTCCTTCTGCCCCTCCTGCTAACTACTGCACCCCCCTGCAAGGTCCTGCAGTCTCTATATTCACCTGGTAACCCTGCACAGCTTGGCACTCTCATCTCACCTTGCTAGCTCCTTGGCACTCTCACCTCCCCTTGCTAGCTCCTTGGCACTCTAATCTCACCTTGCTAGCTCCTTGGCACTCTCATCACTCCTTGCTAGCTCCTTGGCACTCTTATCACTCCTTGCTAACTCCTTGGCACTCTCATCTCACCTTGCTAGCCACTGGCACTCTCATCTCACCTTGTTATCCACTGGCACTCTCATCACTCCTTGCTAGCTCCTTGGCACTCTCATCTCACCTTGCTAGCCACTGACACTCTCATCACTCCTTGCTAGCTCCTTGGCACTCTCATCACTCCTTGCTAGCCCCTTGGCACTCTCACAGCACCTTGCTAGCCCCTGGCACTCTCCCCTCACCTTGCTAGCCCCCCAGCACAGTGATTAAGCACTCCTTCCCAGACAGCCCCCTGCAGTGGACCCCAGACATGGGGATGAAGGCTGAGTGTGAGTCCCAGGATGCCCTGGGCTGTGAGTAGTCCCTGCTGCTGTGGGTGAGCCCCCTGGACCCCCTGGTGAGTATTTGTGATGGCAGATACCCCTGGCTGGCATGACTGCAGCACAACAGGAAAACATATAGCACAATGTTAAATAAGCTCATGAATAATTTAATAATCACTAAATAAAACATAAATAATGTAACCAGCATCTTAAACAAAAGCAGAAATAAACCATATCATGTATTTCAAAATGAAAAAAAAAAACATTGTTTATAATAATAATAATAATAATAATAATAATAATAATAATAATAATAATATGCTTTATATTGTGCAGTATGTTCTCCTTATGCTATCTGGATGTTCCTGATTATATATCTCACAGTAATATTATTTCAGTGAATTATTTTGAGTATTTGTCTCTAATTCGGGGTCACATTTACTGCAGGGCTGCTGAGATTTAGCTTCATGCCATGAATGTTGGTGTAAAATCCTATAGAGGTGTATATTTATAGGAAGGTTCATATAGGTACACCTTGTATCATGTTGTATATCTGTACTCCAGTGTTTGATATATAATGTATATAATATAATGTATAGATATGTGAGCTGTGTATAATATCACTGACAGTGTGCCTTGTATTATATCATTGTATGATCTCTATAGGTGTATTTCTATAGGTGCACACTGTATCAAATCTCTATAACAATACACTGTATCATAACTATATATGTGCCAACTATCATATCCCTATAGCAGAATATTGTATCTGAGGAGTACACTGTTTAGACTCCACATTGTATCATATACATCTATAGGTGTACATTGTATCATAAGTCTGTAGGTATATATAGGTGTACACTGTATCCTACTGCTATAAATGCACATTGTATCATAAAGTATGTATATAGGTGCAGCCTGTATATCTCAGCCAGGTTACATTGTATCATAACGCTATGGGTGTATGTATGTAGGTGTACACTATTATAATCATATAGGTGCACATTGTAGCAGATCTGTATAGGGGTACATTATACAACTTTTGCACATGATTGTGAATGGCTTACTAGCAATATATAAAAATGTGAATCAATATTTGAATCAAAGGAAACATTTCAGTGTCCCTGCTTAGGAAGCATCAAATGCACACAGTATATACCTGTGTCAGTATACATCTACATACAGTATAGACCTACCTCAGTATAGATCTATCTCAGTATATGCCAGCGTAAATGATATACCTACATCATCATATACCTGCACACAGTATATAACTACCTCAGTATATACTTGCATACGTCATATGCCCATTGTATACCTGCACACAGTATATACCTTCCTCAGTATATACCTGCCTCTGTGTGTGGGTGTTTGCCCTATAACGTCCCTTGGCTTGTGTATATATGTCGCTTAAGGCGTCTTTCTCTGGCTGTGTTGGTTGTAGGGACTGTTGGACTATTAGATACAATTAATACATATACTATGTAGCAGATAATTAGCAGCTCTCTGTCATTTCTTGCAGTATTAAGTACAAATATACGCTGCACAAACCCCATGGTGTGTAGTGACTTATCCTTCATGGAGAGGTCATGGCTCTATCTCCCTCTGATCTGTGTCCTCTAATAAGGGATGTTGTGAAATCAATTAAAAAAATAAATATAACTTCTTGACTACTATGTGCAATTATTCCTCATTGGGATGAGCCATTGCCGGGTGTGCTTTTCTCCGTCCTGGCGCAATGACGACATTTCCCTATATGAGTACCTGTACTACAGCTGCACATTTCAATAGAAGGTTTCTTATCTGCATTCAAGCTGTAGAAACATAAAATCAGTATCAGCAATGGTAGCCCCCAAAGGCAGAATTTGTATAGTAATAGGGTCGGGAGGGTCCCTGGGTGTTACTAGGTATATAATATCCCTGGGTATCTATTTACTGATAAGTACTATATTTTATCAAGAAGTGCTTATAAGCTCCATTTATACTATCTAAAATTAAACAAATAGTCCCTGTATGGGTCTGCCCTCTGCAGTGTTCGCAGACAGAGACTAAAAATAAACACAGCGTTTAAATGTTTAATCTCTTTATATAATTATCCCTTATTGTACGATTGCATGTTCATTATTAGGCTACATATTGTAGCTTCTGTTATTGTAAACTAATGAGCCTGGCATGAGCCCTATTGAAAGCTTTGGCAGTTGTATATGCCACATTCCCATTGTGCAGCTTTATGCTTCCTCTCTGCATTCAAGTAAATCGCAAAAAAAAAAAATAGTAAATTCCACAGCAGCATAAATATATGTGGCAGCAATAAGAGCAAATGGGTCGATCTAGCCCGCCTGTTCTATCTACCCAGAAATGATTAAGTTACGGAATTCGCAGCATACTCTTATGCTTATCCCCGGCATGCTTGAATCCTTAAAGGACCCTTGGAGTTTGGATAAAGCTTTTCACGCGTGTATTAGACTAAACATTATCAGCTGGGTAAGAGGAGCGTAAAATCATTTTAGAAATAAAAATCTTCACGTTACCGGACCCCGTCCTGGACTGCGACTGTACCCGAGGTTCACCCTACAAGAATTGCTCTTTATTTGTACTGGCAAGTGTACTCTGTAGAGTGCCTGTTTCAACTGAACTGAATAGAGATCACATCTGCATCCACAGATCACTCCTGCAATAGAATAATTAAATATAAAATGTTTAAATAGTGTTTAAGTTTAGTTGTGTGGTCTTTGTACCCCCCAGAATTACTTTGGCTGCACCCATAGTCCCAGGTACAAGTGTTTGTGTCCCCAGCAGGTATATAACAATCATCTGCTTAGTAGACCGGGCCCCAAATGATCTCATGCTAACGGCTTTATATGAAGAGATGCGCAGAGCCGGATTAATATGCAACCCAAGCACAACTGATCCATTAATTGCAGCATATAAGAGCGCCGTTATTAGCAGCCAGTGACCTAATTAGCGTATGCTCCCATATACGTGTACGGGGTGTAATTACCATGTGACCTGATAACTGGCGTCTCGCTTTATTGCTCAGTTTCTCCAGTATTTGCCGTGGATGTCTTGCACATGTTGTGTATTGTTTATGTGCATTTAATATTATTATTTCCATTATTTCTGCGGATACATTTTCCCTAGTTTTCGCATTATGACACTTGTTTCTATCTAAAATGGTTAACTTACCTTAGTATAAGGATAAATGGGGCAGTTCTTGATTGGTTGCTCTTAAAGGGACATGGCAATTTACTTTTATGTACTTTGTTTTAATAAGAAGTGCCTATAAGCTCTGCTTTTACTGCCTATAATTAAACAAATAGGCCCTCATTCAATTGCGATTTGGCCAATTGAATAGGGGTCTAAATAAGCACATAGCATATTTTTTTTAAATAAGTTTTTAGTTAGTGAAAATCTTGCTTTTGGATAGATTTTTACTAACTAAAAACTTCTTTAAAAAAAATATGTTATGGGCTTATTTAGACCCTTATTCAATTGGCCAAGTTGCAATTGAATGAGGGCCATAGTCCCTGTATGGGTCTGCCCTCTGCAGCTCACAAAGACACAGACTCTATAGTACTTGCTGTGCTGTGTCTCATACTAATCAATCACAGAACATCTCTCTGCAACATGCTGCTGGTCCCTGATAGGCTAAGACTCTACACTGCACATCAGCCCCGCAGAGTCTGTGTCTGCATATATATATATATATATATATATATATATATATATATGTGTGTGTATATAGATATAGGGACAAATTCTAACAAAATAAAATATATTTAAAAAAAGTTGACAGAACTGAGGAGCCCCTGGTGCATTGCACCAGCTGCACCGGCGGTATCTCCGCCCCGTTTGTGCACTAATATAAGGACAAGTCACACATTTACAATCATATATATAATAACAGGATCAATATATTTGCATAAAAATTACTGTTAAATAAATAACACCCACCAAGATATGTTACATTTTCCCGGGTGACTGGGTGACCCTAGTTGTGTGCAGCTGTATTGTAGCCTGAGGGGCGGGTTTATTCTAAGGCCAGGCAGGGTTACATTGTTTCTGCGACACATTTGTATCTGAATAATAATGTCCACGTAGCTATTTTTTTTTTCCCAGTACAAAATGACAAAATAAGCAGGATTTGTAATACAGCTGCTGCGCTGACCCATCAAGTGCGATTACCCAGAATCCTCGGGAGAGAAGTGCGTCCAGAACAAATATAGCCAACTAAAGCAAGGGATCGGGATATACCTCTGTAGCTCATGAATACACAGACGATAAAGTGCAGCGCTTCAAATGAATCCGCAATCTCTCTCAAGTAGCACGTGACACGGATTGGTTACTATGAGACACTGCACATCCTCTGTCTTGGAAGTACACTGTCTTCATGAGCTGCTAAGGGAGAAACCAGTTAGGAAATACTTGTAAGATTTTAGGCAGTAAAAAAAATACTTAAATCACATAAAATAAACATATCAGACTAGTATAATGTAACATAGTATAAACATAGTACTTTATCTTAAAGGAACACTGCGTGATGATAAATATATGTTTAAATGACATTAGTCTTTCATTTTTTATGCTTCAACTTGAGTCTGAAATCATCCATGATACTTTAATGAAGGCTGTGTGTCAAAGAGTGGAATTTGCATTAATATATTATTATTATTATTATTATTATTATTATTATTATTATTATTATTATTATTATTATCTACTATTGTTCAATGGACCAGAAAGCGATCTAGTGAATTGAGGGCCCTGGTGCAAAATAGTTTGGGAGCCCCCTTTGCAGCTGTACAATATTTGTAGCTGCCCCTCTCCCCTAATAAACGAAGAGGCCCCCTTTACTTTGGATAGCAGAGGGCCGTTGCCCTGTTATGCACCTGCTGCACCAGCAGTAACTCCGGCTTTGCCGTCCGTTAAATTTGCTCTCAGGCTCAAAGCTTTCATGCAGTGCTTAAGTCAGACAAGATGGAAACGTTCTCAAAAA